>CM077241.1:9465996-9520996 GCA_039654775.1 Spinibarbus caldwelli
GGTATCATATGCGGAAGCAGTTAAAATGGTCAGAAACCAGTCGACAAGAAGTAGCAGTGGGGTAGTGTGAAGAGTGAAGCTAGGCAAATAAAGGGGAAAATGATGCAAGTCAATGTTAGAAAGTTAGTGACATTTATTGCCAGTGTGATTAGTGGAACAGCAGATGTAAAATCAAAGACAGAAAGGATTCAGTTGATAGTTATGGCAGCAGTACGACATTTGTTTATAACTGGACTGACATGGGAAATAGTGAGAGATGATCTCAAACAACAGTCTAGTCAGGAAACATGGGTTGGTTAATATTAATTATGGTATTAATAATACAATGCAATGCCCGAAGCCTGATAGCAAATGGATAAGTGTTTAAATCTTTTATAGATGGAATGGTGAAAATTCCAGATGTTATTTGTATTCAGGAGATGTGGCTTAGACCGAATTTGGATTTTGTGATACAGGGATATGTGGCGGTTCATCGAGATAGTTAAGAAGGAGGTGGGGAAGGTGTGTTACATTTATTAAACAGGGGCTTCCAAATAGGATTCTGGGATTGGGAAAGGAGCTGGAATATGTGGCAGTGGAAGTGTGGATAGGGATGGACAATATAACAATAATTACCTTTTATAATCCATGTAGGAGATTGGATTTAAATACAATGGAAGAGGTTGAGGGACAGGATAGACGAAAAGTAGTATGGTGTGGGGACTTTAATGCTCACAGCCCTCTTTGGGGTGGGAAGAAGTTGGATAGAAATGGACAGGTGATGAAGTTGTTGGATTTAAAAGGGTTGGTATGTCTTAATGATGGTAGAGGAACAAGAATTGATATGGTGTCAGGAAATGAGTCAGCGTTGGATCTTACAATTACTTCTAATGATTTAGCAAGGCTATGTGAATGGGAGGTATGGGAGGATTCAACGGTGGGAAGTGATCATTTTCCTATATTATGTTCAATTCAAATGAGGATGGAAAGACAGTCTGACGAGGGAGGAAGGAGATGGGTGTTTGGTAAGGCAAATTGGGAAAAACTTAAGGATCTATGTGAGGAAAGGTTAGAGATATGGATATTGATAGAGAATACAGTAGTTTCCAGGAAATTATTAAAGGGGTGGCAGATGAAACTATTCCTAAGAGTTCGGGAGTAACTAGTTCGGGTGGACAGAGGAATATAGAGAAGTGGTAAGAGATAGGAATAGGTCTTTTAGACAGTTGAGACGGACACATAATTTTGAGCATTTGATTCAATATAAAAGAGCTCAAGCATTAGTAAGAAAGACAATTCGGCAGGCTAAAAGAAACAGCTCAATAGGGAGATTGACACCTGTGGGAGAAGTGTGGGGGGTGATAAGGAGGATGGGTGGGAAAAGGAGGGAATGGGATTACCCTGTAATGGTGAGTGGGGACGAGATAGCTGTGACTGACAAGGAGAAGGCAGAGATGGTGGCAAAAGCTTTTGCAGTAATACATAGCTCTGATAAATCTGGAGGAAGAATGGAAGAAAGGAAGGGAAATGACTTTGAGGACATATCCTGGAGTCTTAGGAAAAAAGAGGAAGTGGATGATGCATTGAGTGCACCATTTTCTAAGGCAGAGATGGAGAGAGCGATCAAAAGGGCAGGGATGACAGCACCAGGAGGAGATGAACCGTGTTATACTATGTTGACTTTTATGGGTGAGATTGCATTAGGAAGACTGCTTAGATTATATATTAGAGTGTGGGAGGAAGGACAACTTCCAAAAAGTTGGAAGGAAGCAGTTGTAGTTCCTATTAGGAAACCAGGGAAAGATCCTGCAAAACCTACTAGCTATAGACCAATTGCGTTGACATCCCATATAGGAAAAATTATCGAAAGTATGGTAACAGACAGATTGGTCTATTTTTTGGAGAAAGGGCAATTAATTGATTCATATCAAAGCGGATTCAGGAAGGGGAGGGCCTTTAACTGGGTAAAGGATTTCCTGTATTCAGGTGAGAATTGGGAAAGAATTATCTGGTAGTTATATGGTAGAAAATGGAACCCCTCAGGGTAGTGTTATTAGTCCACTGCTCTTTATCATCATGATAAATGATGTTTTTTTCAGATGTAGGGCCTGGGATTGGAAGATCACTGTTTGCAGATAACGGGGCCTTGTGGAAGAGGGGAAGAACCATAAAATATACAGTAAGTAAGGTCCAGGAAGCAATAGAACAGGTAGAACGATGGTCAATGAGATGGGGTTTTAGATTTTCAAAGGAAAAAACTCAAGTGGTTTTCTTTACAAGATAAAAGATAGGGGATGAGATTAATCTTAAATTATATGGACATGTTCTGGAGAAAGTAGAGTCCTTTAGGTTTTTGGGAATAGTTATTGATGCTAGGTTAACATGGGCGGGTCATATAGAAAGTTATAGTAAAGTGTAAAAAAGTATTAAATGTGATGAGATGTTTGACAGGAGTGGATTGGGGGGCGAGCAGGCAATCATTGAGGGAGATATATGTTGCACTGATTAAGTCTGTTATAGATTATGGTTGAATAGCATATAGAGATGCAGCAAGAATTACACTGACTAAATTGGAAGTAATACAAACCCAAGCACTTAGAATATGTAATGGGGCTTTTCGGACGTCACCTGCAGTGGCGTTGCAAGTAGAGATGGGTGAGATGCCTTTATATTTAAGAAGGGAGCAATCGGCAGCTAACTACTGGGCAAACCTACAAGGACATGGTAGGTCCCACGACTCCCACCCCACTAGAGTAGTAATGCAGGTATGCTGGGAGCATGAAAGGGTTAAAAGTCAGAGTTTTGGATGGGTATGTGGTGCTATTGGAAAAGACTTGGGGTTGGAGGGTATGGAATTTAGTCCAACAGTTCCGTTGCCAGTCAGACCACCTTGGTCCTTTGTGGAACCTATAGTGGACCTGCAGATATTAAACAGTCACTTAAAGAGTAGAGAGGAGGTGGATTTATGTGAAGTGTTTTATAATCATCTGAATGAGGAGTTTAATGGGTATTATCTGGGTATTTACAGATGATCCAGGTCTAAGGATCCTCAGTCTGGGCAAACGGGGGCAGCATTCGGAGTACCAAAGATGGGAGTCAAGAAGAGACTGTCTGACCAAGTATCTGTATTTACAGTGGAGTTGATGGGTATCTGGTTGGCTCTACAGTGGACAGAAGAAACAAGACCAGATAAAGTTGTAATTTGCTCAGACTCTAGTGCAGTCCTAAAGAGTTTGCAATCATTTAAGTCACAATCAAGGCAAGATGTAGTGTATGAAGAATGTTACACAAGGATTTCTCAGTTGCGGGTGAAGGTAAAATTTACATGGGTGCCAGCACATATATGGGTTAAAGGAAATTAAATGGTAGATGGTTTGGCAAAACAAATCAGTAAAAGAGAAGATGTTGATATATCAATCTCAATAACTAAAGCAGAAGCTAAAACAAAAATCTGGAAGGAAATTATGAAAAAGTGTCAAAGTAATTGGGATAGAGAGGAAAAAAGGAGACATTTATACAGTATACAACAGAAGGTTGGGACAGGGAAGATCACTGGAAGGAATCGAAGGGAAGAAATAATTTTCACTAGGTTAAGGATTGGACGTGGGTTAAATAAGTGCTTACATATCTTAGGTAAGCATATATCAGGAAGATGTGAATTTTGTGACAGTATTGAATCTGTTGAACATGTGGTACTTGAATGCCAAAAGTATGAGAGAGAAAGGATAAAGATGAAAGTAAGCATAAGGAATTTGGGGGCACAAGGGAATTCACTTAAGGAACTTAGTACACATTTATTTAGCTTTCTGAAGGACACTGGTATAGTAAATAGTATATAGAATACAGTTTTGGAAATTATTATAAGGGGAGGGGGGAGAAGAGAGATGGAAAGTCTCCCTTTTACATATAGTTTATCTCTGTCTAGCTCTGGTTCACACTCCAGTATAGTAGGTGGCGGTAATGCACCATTGAAGTTGGATGCCAACCGCCGTTAAACATCAAGGAAGAAGAAGAAGATCAAAAATACAGAAATATTTTTGCATTTTAAAATAACATTTTTTTTTTATTATTATACTTTAAAATATATATATTATATGCATACATACACACATTTTAATAAACTAAGCAAAACATGACTTGGCTGATAGGAACTCTATGCGATGGGTATGTTTTTGGTTCATAGATATGTGAACTTTGTCATGTATGATTGTATGTATGATTGCAGGTTGTGTTATTTACTGAATGTAGGTCATGGGCTATTTTCACCACCATCTTTTTCCATTGCACACTGTTTTCTCTGATTGCCTCTTTGACGTTTTGGCAGGTTTGCAGGGGGTCTTCACACAACCAGCCATAGAGAGCCAGAAACAAAAGCAGTCATGACCACTCACAGACTCTTCACAGCACCAGCCGAAACATCTCACCCAAGGAGCTCATATTCACTGCTATCAGCGTTTTACCATCTGAGGTATCCTTCTCACACAGAGTTAGAGTTTCCATATCAACCTCCTAACATCATGACATATTGTAGCTCTGGTAATTTGATCTGAAGATGCTCCGTTCCATCTTTACGTCTGAGTGCTGCCACTAAGTGGAAAAAACCATTAGCTTTATAAGTATTTCATGTTGGACCAGCCACATACACACTCACAAACAATAGGACAAGGTTTATTTATTATTTTGTCACAAACTATACGTCCTTTCGCAGTACATCCATCTGCGAAGCAAATACAGTATGATACGACTTAATAGTGTAATGGGGAAGACACAAAGTTCAAGATATCGTTGCCTTAACGAATTAAGACATTATTCATGCAGATGAAGTTCGTAGAAAAGTTCCCATAAAGATTCTCAGTATAACTGATGCAATGTGAGCAAATGATTAATTTGCCAATCTACCAATGCATAAATGTCACACTTCCCTATAAGCTATGCATAATGAACACATTCCCATACTGTGACAGTGCTGAAATATGCAAGAAAACGAAGGCCTAGTAATAAATTACATCTGTTTGTTTGCAAATGAACGCACTACAAGTTTACAAAGCCTCAGTTAGAGAGTTTAGTGTGAAAGATGATAAATACAGCACAGCAGCTCAAATGTCATCAAGTCCAAAATCAGCAGCAATATATTATTTTTTTTTTACAAAAATGGGTCTCATTCACTAACCGTGGTGCGAACATTCTTAGTCAAAAATCATGATTAATCAAAAAATTTGCACTTTAGGATTTAAGCACAAGTATGCAAAAATCAGTGGACTCCAAAAAATAAAATAAAATCAGACTCCAGTGGCCTCAGAAACGATCTGGACTGTATCAAAAATACAGTAATATTGTGAAATATATATTATAATTTAAAATAACATTTGTCTATTTAAATATTTTTTAAAATGTAATTTATTCCTGTGATGCAAATCTGAATTTTCAGCATTATTACTCCAGTCTTCAGTGTCACCCGATCCTTCAGAAATCATTCATTCAAAAATAATAATAATAATAATAATAATAATAATAATAATAATAAATTAATAAATAAATAAAAACATTTGAACAGTATATACACTGCTGTTCAAAAGTTTGGGATCAGTAAGATTTTTAATGTTTTTTTTTTTTTTTTTTTTTTTTAATTTCATATGCTTATCGTGGCTGTAACTAATTCATCAAAAATACAGAAAAAAATGTAAGGTAGTGAAATATTATTGCAATTTAAAATAACACTTTTCTCTTTTAATATACTCATATAATTTATAATTTATGATATCATTTATTATATAAATATCATTTATTCCTGTGATAGTAAAGCTGAATTTTCAGCATCATTACTCCAGTCTTCAGTGTCACATGATCCTTCAGAAATCATTCTGATATGCTGATTTATAATCAATGTTGGAAAAAGTTATGCTGCTTAATATTTTTTTGGGGACCTGTCATATTTTTTTCAGGATTCTTTGAAAATGAAAAAGTTAAAAAGAACAGTGTTTATTCAAAATAGAAATTTTTGTGTTACAATATACACTACTATTCAAAGGTTTGGGGTCAGTACATTTTTTCTTTCTTTTTTTTTTAAGAAATTAATACTTTTATTCAGCAAGGATGTGTTGAATGGATAAAACGTGATAGTAAAGACTCAGAAAAGATTTCTATTTCGAATAAATGCTGTTCTTTTTAACTGGGTATTCATCAAAGAATCCTGAAAAAAGTATCACAGATTCCAAAAAAAAAATTAAGCTGCAGTTTTAACACTGATAATAAATCAGCATATTAAAATGATTTCTGAAGGATCATGTGACACTGAAGCCTGGAGTAATGATGCTGAAAATTCAGTGCTGCGTCACAGCAATAAATTATATTTTAAAGTATATTAAAATAGGAAACCAATATTAGAAATTGCAATAATATTTCACAATATTACTGTTATTTTTGATCAAATAAACACAGCCTTGATGAGCATAAGAGACTTTTTATTAATTTTATTCCAATTTTCAAATTATATTAATTTTATTTAATTTTTATTTCAGTTAATTCATCAAATAAAAATGAAAATGAGAAATGTTGATTTGGAAACTAGCTGAAATAAGTTAAATTTAATTTTTATTTCCGTTAAAGTAGCATTTATGTATTTTTTTTTTTAACTATAAACCTGGTACACACCTGTTGTGAATCAATCCACCAAACATTTTCCAAGTTAACCTTGTCTGTGCATGTAGAGAAGAACATTTGTACACAACGATTAGTGAATGAGACCCAAAGCATGAGAGTTATAGCATTT
This sequence comes from Spinibarbus caldwelli, assembly GCA_039654775.1. Classification (NCBI taxonomy): domain Eukaryota; kingdom Metazoa; phylum Chordata; class Actinopteri; order Cypriniformes; family Cyprinidae; genus Spinibarbus; species Spinibarbus caldwelli. Next base: position 9,472,745 of record CM077241.1, read on the forward strand.
GCTTGTCTTTGTTGAAAAAAAAAAAGTCATCACACTTTGCTGTGGAGGTCATCTGGTTATTTCACATTTCTAAACGCTGGACTATCTACACTTGTCTCTGCCAGTCGGTTGTTCATGATTCCCAGCGCTCCGACTCCTCCGGAGAACTCATTGTGACGTGAGCTGCTCCCTAACTGGCGAGGATGTCCGTTAGCCATCTCTGACAGCTGCTTCTGCATGATGGCCAGATTAACTTTATTAGCCGCTAGAAAGTCCTTCATGGAGATCATCTCTCCAGACATCCGCCGTCCATCCGCCTCGCTGTCATTGACTCCGTCGGTCTCGTTGGAGTTGTCTCGTCTGGTTCTCATGTGGCCCGGAACGACCACATTCCTCCGTGGATGGCGGTTCCCTCGGCCTGGGCAGCGGCAGGGAGTCTCCAGCCTCCGCAGAAGCCAGTTGAGAACTTGCTTGATCACGATGGAAATGACGTTGAACAGCGAGTAGATGCAACAAACCCCTGTGAGGATGAAAAGGAAGTTGCCCACTCTGTAGGCCGCTTGAGCTTTGTACATCTCCCGCTGGTTGCTCACCATATCCCCAAAACCGATGGTGCTGAAAGCCACGAAACAGAAATAGAGGGCGTCCAGGTAGTCCCAACCCTCGGCTGCTGAATACATGGCAGACGCGCAGCAGGAGACCAGGATGGCGGCAACTCCTAAGATGAGCATGACGCAGTACACTGAAGGTTTCCAGCCGGCCAAGCTGTCTGTGCGCCGCTCTCTGCTGTCTGTGGAGGGGCGACGGCACTTTTGAGGCGGGCCGGCTTTGCGGAGTTCTCTGCACTCGTGGCAGAACTTCAAAACGAATGCAATCACTGTGATGACACGCTCCAGGAAGAGGTTAAAGAATAAAATGGTGGCAGCGCAACCAATAAGCCCATAAAAGATCAAGAATATCTTCCCAGCAATAGTGACAGGTGTTGTCATCCCAAAACCTGTTGCACACACAAATAAAAAGAGCATGTTAGACTTTATAATGGTAGATGTTAGACTTTTACGCATTATGCAAAACAGGTTGTAAGAACACATTCTCTACTGTCATTTTATATATATATATATATATATATACATACAGTGGTGGCCAAAATGATTAGAACACTAGTATTTTCACCAGCTAAAAATGGTTTTAAGTCAGTTATTTCTGTCTTTTGCTGTAGTGTGTCAGTAGGAAATATCAGTTTACATTTCCAAACATTCATTTTGCCATTAATTGTAATAATCCAGTGAGATTTTTGCCAGTGCTGCACACAGATATCTGATCTGATCATCATCAGTCTGTCTGGAATGACATGAAGAAACAGAACAAACTGAGACAGATTAAATCTAGAAGAACTGTGGCAACGTCTCCAAGATGCTTCAAGAAACCTACCTGCGAAGCTATCTGAAAAACTATGCACAAGTGCACCTAGGGCAAAAGCTGCTTTAAACAGTCACACTAAATGTTGATTTAATTTAATTAATAGAAGTTAATTGATAAAGAAATCTATGTATGACATTATTTTTGACAGCATCCTTATTTTACAGCATTTTTACACAAGTGCCTAAAACTTTTAACAGTACTGTAGCTTTGCAGGTAGATTTCATGAAGCGTCTTGGAGATGTTGCCACAGTTCTTCTGGATTTTGTCTGTCTCAGTTTGTTCTGTTTCTTCAAGTCATTCCAGACGGACTGGATGATGATGATGAGATCAGATCTCTGGGTTTAGCACTGACTGTTGTCAGACTCCTTGTATATTTTATATTATTCCTTGTATATTTTATATTATTTTTATATATTTATATATGATTTTACATTTTATAGAATTTTTTGCATTTTTTTTTTATAATTAAAAAAAAAACTTTACGTTTTATCATTTCAGTGCTTGTTACATTCAGTCCTAGTCATAGCTAAATTTCCCCATGCATCCTACCTTCCTTGTTCAGACAAAATCTGACTTTCTTTGTAGTCATTCAATATATTATATATAATTGTTATATATAATATTTCATTATCTAGATTTTATATTTTTATAATTTTATACTTTTTATAATTAAAAAAAATATTATTTAATTTATTTATTATTATTTTATAATGTAATATTTTTAGCATTTGTCACCTTCAGCCCTGGTTGGAGATAAATCTCATCAATGTACCTTCCTTGTTCAGACAAAATCAGATTTTTTTTGGCCTATATTTGACTAAAATCTGTTTGTTTTTTTTTTGTTTTTTTTTTAGTCTGAACATTAAAAATTACATCTGTAATCCACAAGCTTGATCTAAACCAATTGCACATGGTTTGAAACAGATTTTTTAAATCTGATTTTTGTTAATGCTTCTAAATCTGAACTCTTAGATTGGATTTCATGTTTTGTTTTTTAGTGTTGTTACATCAGGACGACATTAAGACATTTCATATTCCACCCTTAGTCATTTTTGTCCTATCGTCTGTGGCAAATGTGTTCAGTTTTGGAAAATGTTCTCATTAAAACATAATAAATGCAAAACATCGTTGCTAAAATCTCATGCATGTTGAAGCTAAACAAGACGTGCTAGAAAACGCAACAGCAGTCTTAACAGAAATAATCAGATCTGGCCACATATAATTTCCAGTCAGTCTCAAAAATCAGATTTGAAGGGGAAAAAAAAATACAGTGTGTTTTGCCAAAGTAATACGATATAAGTTATGTAACCTACAGACATCTAAAGGTCATGTTTGAGGTAGATCATATGTGTTGCCCTACTCATAATAAACATCAACCACTACAGATCTTCATTCTGTTGTAGGGCTACAGTGGATTAGCACATGCAGCTGCTGTGGCGTGCCATACTGCTGCAGGAAGCCGGGTTAGCACTAATTAGAAACTGAGCTGTAATTGTCCTATAATGAGCAGCATGTGCTCCAAATCCCACGTGAACCCTGGGCTCCAATCACCTCCGCCATTCAGACAACCCCACTTTCCCTTCTTCACAAACCACTAGAAAGGTTGACCAGGTTGCCATTGGTGACGGCAGTGAAATTCATTTTACCAGTTTCACATGCAATTCAATTTATTTTGGTTAAGATTTCCCCACAATTAAATTGGCATATTTACTGGCATATTTATCAAGCTCTCTTCCTACAATGCATCTAATAACCTGTAATTAGGTGCATGAATTAAATTGAACCAAGACAAAATACTCCATTATGCAACTGCATCATTGATAACTACTGTGTTCATATTCATTGTATGAATTGTCTGTCTTCTTGAATCTATAGAAGCATAGCAGGAGAGGGTAACCCAGTTAATATTAATAAGGCTAAAATAGACTCTGCATGTTTCTGTGATAGCTTCTAATTTTTATGCACGAACTGCCAGATAACAGACTGCATGGAAATAAGATCTGCTGCATTTAATATTCTCATTAGCACTTTTGCAAACACAAATCTGACACATGCTGAGAATTAATAAAACTTGGTTTATGGAGATACTAATTCTCATGGGTTAATATTAAAAGGGTTTCACTTCTTAAAAGAGCAAGTAGAAAATATCTGTGAGTTTTCAGTGGTTTTGAATAAATAAATAGTTTATGTACCAATTGAATCGAAGGAATGGAATTAATCTATTTTAGATTTATCTGTTTATTATGTTCAGAGGTTTTCACTTATGTTTAGGTTTAATCTCCTGCTTCATCTTCACAAAAATGTTTTTTTTTTCCCTCTCAGTATGGGTCTATATTCAACAAGAATGACAAGCATAGCATTCACTTCAGTGGATAAACGAAACAGACTATACATGATGGATTCAAACAGATCTATTTAGCTGTCTGACAGCCTGACAGAAAATCTTTGGCAACTGTGTTGACAAAAAATAACAGTATTTTGCACATATCTCATTAGATACAGCAGCCGATAGATTTTTTTATTTTTTAGGACCTATTAAAGATGAGGAAAATGATTTGAAAATCCCAAACAATGTCTTTACAATTAGTGCGATTAAGCTGATATCATGGCTGAGATAATCAGAATTACGAAGTAAAAATTATGAAATTATGATTATTAGAAACGATTATAAAACTCGCCACTCGTTGTGATGTTTAACTTATGAAACGCAGAAAAGGACGCTGACTTAGATATCTGATATAATTTTACAAATATCTGACAGTGTCAATGACAAAAACAGGTTCTGAGTTATAGACAAGTTGTTTAGATAATGCAATAATTTTATTCTAGGCTATAATGAAGAGAAAATGAAATTAATTCGTTTGAACAGTGATCATCATCATAGAGTCGTATTAAAGCGCAAATAGATTCTGTACAAATGACAGGTAAATGTAGCCTACATAATATGTTAATTAAAATCTAGTCTGTGCATTACATTATTAATATCCGTAGCTCACATTAGTGCCACTGAAATAAAACTATATCTTGATGAATGGGAGATAACCTGTTGCGCGTTACTTTACTGTACTTCAGCAGACTAAATCACTATAATAGACTTAAACAGCTTCTGAAATGATGCAGTCTGGCGTATTTTATCTAAATGTTAGACCATTGCGGTTCGTTTTTAAGGGTTATCTTCAACTCACCGATAGTTGAAACCACAGTTCCGACGAAATAAAAAGCGCCCGCAAAATCCCATCTGGGTCTGGTGAAGTCCACGCGGATTCCTGCCACATTGGCCTCCTCATAGTTCCTCAGGAACTTCTTCAGGTCGTCTTGGCTCAGGTTGTATTTGTGGGTGAACTGCTCGATCCTCTGAGCCCATCTCTCCTTGGCGAGCTTCTCCTTCGGATGCTCGAGCGCTGAAAACACCGCTGCCCCGCATAACAGGTAGATGATGATCAGCAAAGCCAGCATGAGAAATCTGGCATTATCTTCATTTAGAGCACCGATGCTGGAGCAGCAGCTTCCAACCCGGCAAGCCATTATTTCACAGGAATATTACAGAACCACGACATCCCAGTTCATCATGGATCATGCATTTTCTCCTCAGAGCTCTGAGTCGGGATATTTCAGGGATCTTAATCTCAGAAGCGGTGTTCTGTTGGAAATGTCCCGTTTGTGGCGGATCATGATGCGTTTGGTCTGGAGCGCAGTGATGGACTGTGTGACCTCAACCTCTCCAGAAGCGCGCGTGGATCAGATTGAGCTCAGTGCGTCAGATCAGATCACAGGTGCTTCAGCAGCAGCACACATACGGGTCAGTGACTGCTGAGGATGTCTGAGATAACAAAAAAGTGAAATCTATTCAATAACTAGTTCAAAACACATGCATCAAGTTGATAAGAATAGCCTGTGTGTTTTTATTCAAGTTGATTTCAAACATAACAAATGTTGATTTAATGACTACTAAAATGTCAAGTGGTCAAAAAATGTCATCATTTGACATCATTTCCCAATTTAATAAATAAATTAATTAATTTAAAAATGCTTACCAATGCTACATTTGTGTGATCAAAATACAGTAAAAATATTAATGACTTAATTAAAAATTAATTTAATTCGGTGATGCAAAGGTGAATTTTCAGCATCGTTCGTCTTCAGTGTCACATGATCCTTCAGAAATCAATATGCTGATTTGCTGTTAAGAATTTTGTATTATTATCAATGTTGAAAACAGGTGTGCTGCTTAATATTTGTGAAAACCATGATACAGTTTTTAGGATGCTTTGATGAATAGAATGTTTGAAAAAACAGCATTTATTTGAAATAGAAATATTTTGTAACATTATGAATAGGCAGCGGCTAGTTGCACTAAGTGTTAAAATAGGAAGATTTTTTGGCAAATTGCAAATCGAGGCAATTATCTGTACCTCAGTATTGTAGTACATTATAAAACTGTATGCAATAATAACGTATTAAATGTAAATTATCATTTTAATTCAAATTATTAAATGGATGCCACCTTATTGGGACAATAAAGCCCCTCCTTATACCCTAACCCTATACATTATTTTCAACTTTATGATTATTTCCTTCATTTTTATTAAAAATAAATGACTTTCGATGTGATATGAGATTTGAAAAGGGAGAAAAAAAAAGTTCGGCAAAAGGCAGATTCGAACTCGGGTCGATCGCGTCAAAAAGCACACGTTTTATCTACGCCACTGGAACTTATGTTTAATGGGCGTCTTTTTATCCCAATCACACCTTGGTGGGCGGAGTTAGTGTAAATAGCCTCTGCTAACAAGGCGGGCTATTTGCACTTAGTGTACTCCTTTATGAATATCTTAACTGACAAATTTAAATAATTTTGGCACATTTAAATGTCTTTTGGCGCATTTTCTAGAAAGTTACAGAAGAAGTTTACCTCCTCGAAAAGTTTCAAAATGACTTTTTAATTTAGAGATTGATGATGTTATATCATAGAAGAGGTGTATTTAAGTTATTTTGGAATTAATTGGATTTTTCATTTATTTTTCAATAACGTAAATACAGGCAAAAGAATGAACGTCATACCTCACTGACACATGCACAAAAGTCTTGTAGATAGTCGTGTAACATTAAGCATGTTTGCATTATTAGATTAGATTGTGCGGCAGGAATACATCATTGCGATCAATAGTGTATGACCTTTTGGATCTGGTTGGGAAATTTTCAGCATTTACTCTGGGACGTCCAGAGGCAACTTCTGTAAATGTCACAGTTTGGACAGGGAGACGAAAATCCATTATGCATTTAAGACAGACAGACACCATGTATTTATAGATTCGCTCCTAAACTGTCTGATTGATTAGTTTAGACATTGAGCAGAGCTGTGAAGTCTGATGCATTACGTTATTTTTAGAGCGCTAAAAAGCCAGCGCTTGTCCTTCGAAAGTTTTCAGGACCTTAGATAGTTGATTCCTTCTATAATGAGTTCAGCTTGACAACCATCTCTTATGTTGACATCGTACAGTGATTGTGTCAAATAGTAACACCATGGTATTTTAATATAAAAGTCTGTAATGTATGGCACGTTTAATGCTATAATTCACAATACATACTAAACTATCTGGTGTCCATGGTAACAAGAACTGGCAAAACAGCATAAACTGTGTTAAATGTGCTTCTGAGAGCATGGTGAGAAATAATGAGAGGAAACTACATTCATCCACAAAGCTTGCTATGGTGGTGCTTTCAGCCCAATCACAGCAAGAACCTGTGGAAACATTCATATTCATGTATAACAAAGTTATTACATTGCCTAGACCAGAGGAAAAGTAGTGGAGCAAATTTACTATTGCTTATACTTGACGTATAACTCATCGTTCACTGTTCGTGCTTACTTTTATTTTATATATTTTTTTTTTTTTTCTGCATACAATTTGAATGTACAGAACATGAAACGCAACAGGACTGCATAGCACAGTGTTATTTTTGTATCATTGATATACGATTATTATTTTTGTTAATATTTTTAATTAGATGTTTTTTTTTACATTAGTTATAATATTAGTAATTTTATTGTGTTTTTATTAGCTGTCATATTTTTTTATTCGTTTTTTTTTAAATGCATATATAGATTTTATTTATTAATTTTAGTTTATTTAGTTTTTGTTATTTTGGTAATTGAAGTTAAACTAAATGAAAATGGGAAATGTTGCTTTGCCAATTATATTTTTTCTGAATATAATTTGACCGTACAGAACATGAAACACAACAGGACTGCTGTATGGCACAGTGTTAGTTTTGTATCATTGATATACTATTATTATTTTTGTTAATATTTTTAATTAGATGGTCTTTTTTACATTAGATATAATTTTAGTAATTTTGTTGTGTTTTTTAATTAGTTTTCATATTTTTATTAGTTTTTTTAAATGCATATATAGATTTTATTTATTAATTTTAGTTTTAGTTTTTATTGTACTTCAAATTAAACTAAACGAAAATGGGAAATGCTAAAATATATATTTGTTTAGAAATATATTTTATTTCAAGGTGAGGGGGGCTTTAGTTTTCGTTAACTATAATAACCCTGGTATGGCATCACAGACATCCTGACAACCACCAAAACTGTTTGTCTTGTTGACTTTCGTATACAACTCACATTTTTCATTTTCCACTCAGTTTTTCTTCATAAAATTTGAAAATCTAGTTTTAGAGAGCAATGCTCCATGTATAATCCTGAAGTGTTTTCTTTCAGTTTTCTTTTGTTAGTGTACCTGCTTTTGGCAAGAATGGAAAGGAACTGTTATTTTGACTTCAATAGAGTTGCAGCGCTCTTTAGAAACACAGCAGGAATGTTTTTCTTGACTGCTGTTGTACTGCTGTATGATTTCACGTAGGTCAATGCGACACGTCCCGTTCTTCCTCGAAATTCCAAGTTTAGATGTCTGTTTTTGTTTGTGAGTAACATTTGAAGGTTGTACTGCTTTGTCCTTTGGGCAGCAGCACTGAACAACTCCATCTGATGTCAGGAAGACCTCCAAACTCCCAGGAGGCCGATGGGTGGTTTTGGTAGGACAGACATCAAACCAACTGCATGGAAGAGGAGGAGCTGAAAAAACACAAACACCGTTTCAGCACAGAGACACAGGAGTATAGACTGCTTAGATTTGCAAACAGTTGATGATGATGATGAGAATGTCACTTCTCTTCTGTTGTAATGTGATTTATTCACACAAATTGCTTTCTAATCATTAGTCCCACATCTGGATCTTCACATCAGGTCCCACATCAGGTCTTTGTGACTGTAAATGACAAATGGTTTTTGAATGAAGGTGGAAATGATTGAACAGATCAAAATCTATAGCCAATGTGACTCTGCTGAACAAAACCAAGCACCTTTTATCAGCAGAGAGAGGAACGTCAGTCTGTTCCCTTCAAAGCTTTGAAGTTTAGCCGCTCCGCTGGGCCATGGGGGTCATTCTCAGAGAGTCAACTGACTTTGGCTCAAAATAAAGGTAAAATGCACAGAGAAAACAACCTCACTGGAATGATGAACTGAATTCTGCTTATGTTTTAATAGTTTGACATCATGACGCCATCGGATGGGCGCCAGACCAAAAAACGGGTCACATGTCAATGACATCATGGCGCTCCTTTTTTTTTGGTCTGGATATTTTAGTTAATTCAAAAACACATTAAAAATGTAAATTACACAGTTAATGACTTGAATACACCATTTCTGTGATGAACATGTTTTTAATTTATGATACTGTCCTGTTAGCACGAGGAGCAAACTCTCATTAAAAAAATCATGCAAACTTTTATTATAATTTCCTAAAATAGTACATTTGAAAAACAAAACACTGAAACATTTCTCAAAATATCTTCTAACAAAATACAAAATAAAAACTAAAACAAGCAAAACAAATACGCTGAGATTTTTTTTTTCAAGTTTTCAAATTTTATTTTTATTTTTTTTGTTTTTTTTTTTTGTTTGTTTTTTTAGTTATTTACTGATTGTTTGATTGATTGATTGTTCCACAGAAGAAAGTAATTTGTACAGGTTTAGAACAACATGCAAGTCATACAAGCAATGATTTAAATACACTGTGATGAACATGTTTTTAATTCATGAATTAAAATATATATTTTTGATTTGAGGTCATTTTTTTAAGTCAAAATGTCATAGAGGTACAACTTGTCCTGTCATTACCATGAAGAAAAAGCAATTTTTTAAATAAAATTTTCATAATTATTGAACAGTACTTAAAAGTTGGGCATAATCTTTTATTATTATTTATTAAAACAGTATTTGAAACTTTTGTATGCCAAAAGTCAAGTGGTGCGACCAAAAAAGTCATCTGGTGCAACTATGCAAAAGCATGCAGGTTTGATCTTTTTATGACAAGACAAGCATAGTTCAGCTTGTAATATGTCCTGTGGTGCAACTCCTCCCAAAAAAATAATTATAGATGAATTCATATTTCATGATATGTGTAAAATAGTTTTTACCTTCTAAAACATTAAACAAATGTATATCTAAAAGCATTTATTTTGAAAATGATTGAAATATTTACTCTTACATTCAAGGTGTGAATAAAACATGATGCTGTTTGTTAATAGATGGTTTCAACACATGGCCTGTTTAGTGTTCTTAAAGTAAAACCTTTAAGAATGGTATAACGGTATTATGAATGTTTTTCAAAAACATATGAAACCAACATGAGTACAAATAAGTTCATTGATATTTATATAATTTCAACTCATTTTTACTTAATTGTCCTTCTCTTTAATCTTGGACACTCCTTTATGTTCCATGTGTTTTGACGTGAGGTTGTGCATCCAATCAAACATATAAATATAAATAAAACTATATAAATATAAATCAAAGTATTTCAAAATATAAAACATTTAGTCAAACGCTAGATTAAATTAAGTCTACATTAAATACATGTTTGCACTCACACCGTTGAAAAAGACATTTAGAAAACAGAATTATAAATTGTCCTGTTCAGCCCATCAGAAATGTCTGTTTCAGTTGAAGAATGAGATACTGAGGGGTCTGCAGGGACTAGATTGTGTTGCCATGGCTTTGCAAGCTTTTTATAGTTACAACATTTCTTCAAAGCTCTCAAAGCCTCTCCATATTCTTTCTATATGCTAACCACTCGCAGACAGAAACTCTGAAACTATATATCATTGAATATATATCTGGGAAAATCTTTCAGGTCCAATAACAGGATGTTAAATTCACACGCATGGCCTCAAACCCATGCAGCGAGGCTTTTGGGCATTCAAAAATAATTGACATGCATGTGGGTCGAGGCTGAAAGTGTTGACCTTGTTGCTTGATTTTTCCCCCCCAGTTTTCCATGAAAGTTTGATGCCTTTTTTAGCTTTTGACCAAGAGAAACAGACTTTGATTTTTAGGTCACATATTTTGTGATATTAAATATCACAGTTTCTTAAACAACTGAAAGCTGTGGTTTTTGTAAACAGGTCAGTAATGAAGAATAGATGGATGAATGAAGTGAATCAACATGAGGCTAAAGACTCTAAAGATGAACAAATCAATGTAAATTAGGACTGTAAATCCATTAAAACATGATATGTTGATTAACTAATCAAATGAAAACAAATGATTTTTTTCACAAATCATTTTAAAGTGCTGATTTGTTGCTCAAGAAAAAATTCTTATTATCAGCGTTCAAAACAGTTGTGCTGCATACTTAATATTTTTGAGGAAACTGATACTTTTTTTAGGATGCTTTTCCAAAAGTTCAAAAGAATAGCATTTATTTAAAATAGATTTTTTTTTCTAAAAATGTAGGCTAAGTGTGTTTACTGTCACTTTTAATTAATTTAATGCATCATAAAACCTTTTCTTTTTTTGTGCCCAGAAAAACTCAATGATGTTACATTATTGTTGCAGATTAGTAACTGACTAGACATTGTAAAGATTATAGATATATTCAATTTTGCTTCATTTGGGCATCACGATATACCGTTAATGACGATAATCGTATTGTAGTATTGGTGATATTTGAACATGAATAGTACACATACAATAATATAACACATAATAATCCAGCGCCAGCTCCATTATGGAGCGTTAAACTCTCATGTGGGATTTGTTTCATTCATACTCGACACTGGAGGGCGCCCTTTGTGAGAAAGTCCACAAGCTAGACTCATATGAGTAATAAAACAAATAATATTCCAGGAAATTCCTTATATGGACAAAGGCATCTAGCTATTGCCGTAGCTGAATAAAATGCAGAAAGAAACTTTTTGTATGATGAAACACTAGAATAAGTACATGATTATAACAGTATTTGATTTATCTGTGTTCTTCAAGCCATCTCAGGTATTTTCATATGGATAATGTATATTGTAATGCTAATCGACATAGTCTTTACCACTTTACTGTAAAATAAAAATTAGTTCACACGTGGAAGTTATTTCAAACACTCAATCGATGCTATAATGCAAGTTTGGAGTAAAAATATCTTACTTTGACATTAAACGGTTAGCATTTTAGTCTCTTCTGTTTAGTGTAGCTAAATAAATAAATAAAGATTAATTTGACTGATAGCATGATTTATTTACATTTTTCAAGATTTCTATAGATATCATGATATATTATTATCGTGAATTTCTGAGGCCATGATAATTGTGTAGTGAAAAATCTGATATTGTGACAGCCCTACATTGTCATTAAATGTTTACAAACTCATAAAGACCGAATATATGGGTTTTGTAATGCCCAGGCTGTTTACTGACCATCAGCAGTGCATTTATATATAGCAAAGCTTCACTGAAACGTTCTTACAGGCAAGAGAAATCGTTGCAATTAAAGTGGAAGGCTGACTTTCCATCTTCTCTCTGAAGATAGATCAAATGGCAGGGCGCTGTGATTACAGGCCTGGAGTCGAACAGGAGTTCTTAAAGCCAAACAGGGCCATTAGTCGCTGTTCAGTTTTACTTGCTTTCTGCAGGACTCTCTGCAATTAAAGCCTCCAAGGTCATGACACAAACAGCACTGCAGACACACAATCGCGAAAGCTAAAAGGTCACCTTAGAGTGCCATTTGGATCAAATTTAATGCTAAGTGCTTATTTAATCTTAGAGAAATTGCAAGAGGGAGAATGTAATGTGTATTCCTTATCAAAAAGTGATTCAGAAGATCTAAATTAGAGAAGTATTGCAGTAGCTGAACAGATGCTCATATCCTGTTGGAGCAAAAAAAAAAAAAAAAAGGTTAGAAAACAGAGATTCTACTTACTGATATAGTACTGAGACTCAATATGAGAAAGCCTGTAGCATCACATCCAAATGAAAGGAAGATGTGCTCGCAGCAGACATGAGGGTGTATTAGATGGTCTGTATATATGCAAAAATCAGGCCCCGCTGGAGCTGAATTCTGATGCTTCTCTCATTACAAACACCAGCCACAATCTGTTTCCTCTTCATTAGTAAAACACAGACATGAGAACCAGGAGCTTTTGGGGAACAATTGATTGGGTGAAAGAAAAACCCCTCTTTTTAAAAGGGTTGTTGTCAGGATAAAATATATATAAGGGCTGACACTGTTTCTTTTATATGAATTAAATTCTAATAATATTATGCAATTCCCCCCAATTCTTCTATAGGGTGCAGTGGGTGGTTGATAGGGCTTACTATGTGGTTGCTAAGGTCTTCATAGTGTTTTTTTCTTTAGCATATTGCAGTTGTTGCTCATTGGCTTAAGTCAAACATGGGATTTCCCCCCCATTTTATCATCTGATCTCTTAAAATCAGTGATTCATTTAACAGTCAGTGGGATCCAAACAACATTGAAACATATCTTTGTACAAAATACAAAACAAACAAACAAACAAAACCCCTAATAAAAACGCTAAATAAAATTATTTTAAAAACCCTATTGAATTTACAAAACAAAACAAAACACTGAAACATTTACTAGCAAAAATAAGACAAAACAAAAACCAAAAACAAAAAACATTGAAATATTTCTCAAGATATCTTCTAACTAAAAACAAAACACTAAAACATTTCTCAAAATAAAAGCCTGTAAAAGACTTTCATTATACTGACAAAAACAAAGAAACAAACAAAAAACACTAAAACATTTCTTAATAGCTTTCAAATACAAATCAAAAGCAAAGTAAAAACAATGAAACAAAACAAAAACACTGAAACATTTCTTAAAATATATTTCAAATACAAAACAAAAACAAAGTAAAAACAACGAAACAAAACAAAAACACTGAAATACTTTTCAAAATATCTTCTGACAAAATACAAAACAAAACACTAAAACATTTCTCAAAATAAAACTCCACTGACTTTCATTATTGACAAAAACAAACAAAAAACACTAAAACATTTCTTAAAATATCTTACAAATACAAAACAAACACGAAATGAATACAATACAAAAAAAAAAAACACGGAGACATTTCTCAAAATATCTTCTTTTGTACTCCACAGAAGACAGACAGACATGAGGGTGATTTATTTAGTTAGTTAGTTAGTGAACTAGATGAAATAATACAAATCGGTTGATATATTAACTTCAGCAGATGAAAGAGCTGGCGCACATCACACTGTGTACACTACGCAAGTGTGCAGACATATGTACACTTGCTGAGTCATTTTCTAAACAGATGCAACTTTTCATATTCTAGACTGCTTTTAAATCTTCTGGGAAGTCTCATTCTCTCTGACACCCAAGATCATTAACTGAACTTGCTAAGAAAGTCTGTCACTAATTGACAGGAGAACAGAGAAACAGGAACACAGCGTTTGAGTCACATCATTATCTCACACCAGCACATCTCAATCGGTGCTGATGTTGTGTGAGGTCAGATGTGCTCCAGAGGTGGGCTGACAGTGTGAGAGCGAGTGAAAGAGGCACTTGGGTTGGGAAGCAGGTAATTAGTCCAGCGCTTTTCCTCTGGGCCATTCAACAGCTGCTCTTTCATGCAGTCCAACATACCAACAGCAGGAGAGAACAGATGCTGCTTATGGTGTAATGAAGGAGCCAGAGGCTATCAGATTCACATCCAGGATGTAGAGGAGTTTTTTTCTTCATCTGAACAGATTCAGAGAAATTTAGCATTACATCACTTTCTCACCAATGTGTCCTCTGCAGTGAATGGGTGCCATCAGAATGAGAGTCCAAACAGCTGATAAAAACATCGCAATAAACTACAAATAATCCACACCACTCCAGTCCATCAATTAATATCTTAAGCAAAAAGCTGAATGTTTGTAAAAAAAAAAAAAAAAAAAAAAAAAAAAAAACAAGACATTTTTACTTTAAACCATTAAAACAAACAAACAAACAAACAAAAAAAAAAACAATCTATAATAACGCTCCAGTGAAGAAGTCCATCCTTTGTTGTCCTCTCACATCAGAATCCACAGACATATTTGTTTAGAACTGTTTTGGACTGTTTTCGCTTGTGGTTAAACTGTGTCAGGACAAATTTATCTTGATAATGTCAGATAACTTTGATAGAAAGGTATGTAACAAAACATGGTCAGGTCAAAGTGTCAAATCGAATTTTTGGTCCCAAATATTTATCAATTTTACTGGTAGTCCACTGTATGAAGAATTTTTGGGTATAATATTTCACAGTTTACTTTATTTTGCTATCCTCATTTACATTAATGAACTATAGTGTCCTACACCCACTAGTAAAAAAAAATATCAAAAATTATATATGGTGCCTGAATCATTTTTGGTTTGACTATGTATATATATTTTTTTACTTATCAAGACATTAATTGATGTTCTGGAGTGCTGTGGATTATTGTGATGTTCTTATCAGCTGTTTAATCTCTCATTCTGACAGGCGCCCATTCACTGCAGAGGGTCATTCCAAACCTGAATGCTGTTATTTTAATGAAAATATTGATGTAGTTTCAAACCTGTATGCTATTACATATACTATTATATTTTTCATTGAACAAAAAAATAAAAAACATGATGGTGAGCATTTTTGGGGTAAACTACACTTTCAAAATTGTTTCAGTGTAGCAAACCTATGGCTTAAGACTGATGCTAAAGCCAACTGCTTATTTAAAAAATATGATGAGCCCTATGCTCCATCTAAACTTCTGGTTTCAACAGGAAATACACAAATTAAATATAGGAAAAGAACACTTTTGAACTGATTTAACATGCTAATTTTTAACACTGTCTTTGGTCTCACCTCCAGCTTCTTAAGAGTGCAAAGGATACTTCAACACACAATAATAAGAAATTCTCAGTAAGTTCAGCAATTAGACATTTTATTCACCCAACAACAAAACACACACTCCTAAAAACTGGCCAAAAATGTATGGCTTGTCACATTCTAAAGTGCTTATTTGTTAGAGGCAGACATGCTGAAACTTAAAAAAGACATGACAGCCAAAATGAGCCCAAGACAGTTTCAATTAAATAGACACAGAACGAAACATTTGGTCCTTGCAAGCCATGAATTACACACAGCAAAGCTTCTTTAAAGAGCACAAGCATCTCCAGAAAACAAAAAGATTTGAACAATCCTTACAGTTTAATGGTAGTTGTTATTGATCCCTACCATAATCTGGCACGACAAAGAAGTTTGAAAGTGAACAGAGCCACAGTATTTATTATGAACCTTGAGGAAAAGTGAAATTATTCTTTGTACATTAAACTGTTAAAAGTAGTCATATTATGTTGCCCTGTTTAAACATGACTTTTGGCCAAAAGTAAAACCATTTCAATTAAATACAAATATACATTCATTTACTGTACTTTACACAACTTGGTCTTTATCTTGGATATATGTTGTAATATCACACTAACCTCAGCCTCACACACATGTGCATATCAACGGCCAAAACATGCTTGAAATGAACCATCATCAGAAAAAATTAAAAATTAAAAAATAAAACTTTGAAGTTTGAGTAATAAATAAACAGAACATCAAGTGGTCAAATGCTCTTGCACCTTTAAAACGTCAATCGAAGCATGCTACTCAAACGCACAGACACAAACCCTGCGCCTGACAGATCGCATGCACTCGACAAGCTTAACTGGCAATATCAGAGCTGTTGTTGCGGTTTCCGTATTTGTGATGAATGAAGAGGAGCACCACGCCGAGGAAGAAGCAGATGGAGCCCACGGTTATGTAGGCGATGCCCAGGAAGGGGTTTTTCCCTCCCATCCAGGAGATGGTGCTGAGGATCATTCGCTTCCGGCCCTCAAAGCTGCGCACGGGGTAGTCTGAGGGGCGAGTGGTTGAGGAAATATGATCAAATCAGTAGTTATTAAAATATATCCAATCATCCTGTGTGTGCATTTTGCTTAAAGGGATAGTTCACCCAAAAATTTAAAAACATGTCGTTCCAAACCCGTAAGACCTTCGTTCATCTTCGGAACACAAATTACGATTTTTTGATGAAATCTGAGAGGTTTCTGACTCTGCATAGACAGCAACACAATTACCACGTTCAAGGCCCAGAAAGGTAGTAAGGACATCGTTAAAATAGACCATGTGACATCAGTGACAACCATAATTTTATGAAGTTCCGAGTATACTTTTTGTGAGCAAGAGAAGAAATTGTTGAATAAAGTATTTATTTTGTTTTCTTTTTGCACAAAAAGTATCCTTGTAGCTTCATAACATTACGGCTGAACCACTGTTGTCACATGGACCATTTTAACAATGTCCTTACTGCATTTCTGGGCCTTGATTGTGGTAGTACCCTTGCTGTCTATGGAGGTTCAGAAAGCTCTCGGATTTCATCAAAAATTCCGAAGATGAACGAAGGTCTTACGGGTTTGGAACGACATGAGGGTGAGTAATTAATGACAGAATTTTCATTTTTGGGTGAACTATCCCTTTAAATTTAATGATGAGACCTATTCTGTATATTGAATATATTCTAAGTAAATTGAGTTTTAGAACGGCACAATACATTTTATAATGATTTTGATGCTGATTTAATAAATTAAAGTTAAGCTCTAATGACAATAATAAAATGATAATTTTTATTTCAGAAAATAATTAACTGATTCAAAAAAATTGAATCTTCAAGTTATTAATTTATTTCTATTAAGTTCTTTCTTTCTTTCTTTCTTTCACTGTTGCAATAAATAAGATCAAACACATACAACAATAGTTTAGGTTATCACTGATTATTGTTCATGGAGTTCCTGTGAAGTTTAAAATAGTTTCATAAAGATAAATATAGGTAAATATAGACATTTACTACTTTGTATTTCTATGCTGGAACATATTAAGGTAAACTAATATCAGTCAGTCTTCCTTCATTTAGTAGTTGATTTCATAGATTTTTTTTTTTTTTTAGTTCAAAGCAAGTATATAATTTTTTAAGATAAGTGGTTAGTAAGTTTTTTTTTAAATGCCTCTTATTCTCATCAACAGTACATTTATTTGATCAAACATACAGTAATTTTGTGAAATATTATGATGTAAAATAACTGATTTCTATTTTTATATATTTTAAAATGTAATTTATTTTTGTAATGGATTTTCAGCAGCTATTACAACAGCTGATCTAGTGCTCAAAAACATTTTATTAACTTTTTTGATTATCAATTTTTGTAGAAACTGTCACTTTTAGAAAGTTCAAAAGAACAACATTTATTAAAATAGAAATCTTTTGCAACATTAAAATTGTCTTTACTGTCACTTTTGAGCAATTTGTTAATATTTCATTCTAAAGAAAAATCATTCTGACACTGAACTTTTGAATAGTAGCATATCAAAGTCAAAGACCACTAGTGAAAATCCTTCATTTTTTATTTTTTCTAATTTAATATTTTTAATTATTAAATTTTTTTTAGAATGAAAAATTATCTGCGTATATTTTCAGAACGTTCCAAAAAGTATCTTGTGTAGAATCTGAAATATTTCTTGTCTATTGTTCAAGTTAACTCTTTTTAAATACACCTTTGTTTACTTCCAGTTAAATTATATCTTAACCCTTAAAGACTTAGACAGTCGCCTGCAGCTTAAAAAAACCTATTGTTCTTAAATGCTTAATAACCACTACTCCAATCTGTATGCTGAAAAAAAAAAAATCCTTAGATGGTCTCAGACCCCACATTACGTACGTCTCTCACAGCCACACTGTAAACTATCAGCTTTATGTTTTGAAGCTATGCAACGCAAGGATACTATAGGTGACTTCTAGGCTGTAGTTGCCTCTGGGAAGTGTGGGTGTCATGTTGTTGTTCTTCTGAATGATGCGGTACAGCTTTCTGAAGGTGGGGAGAGCAGCTGTGCGCATCCACACGATGAAATCCTCATTTATGAAGCCGTTGTTTTCTGTGTCAGCGTCCAGCTCATAAACAGGTTTGCGCCAGTTGATGGGCTTCGCTGTGTCTGGAAGATGAGGAGTGTTTTAGATAGAGATATGGAAAAAAACCTATGTTAACCTATGGATCAGAGTCCATAAAATCCTCTATACAGAATTATATACAGGTATATTTACTTTACCTGTAAAAACAGCAGTAAGATTTGGGTTACTGCCACCAGGGTTCCTGAACTTCACATGTTTGTCCGTCCACCATGCAATCCCTTTTTTGATCAGTGGAATTGGTGTTTTTGTTCCATTGAGATCAATGTAAAACAAATCCAGTGTGTCTGAAGCAAAGAGTGAAAGAGACAAGCAATATTAAAACTCTTGAGGAAACTCTTACGATGGTAAGTATTTGGATCCAGGTCTTACCATTGAATATGCTGTTAGCAATGGCTCCACACGGGGCTATAGGCTTGTTTTCATTAGTACGGTACGGCTCACATTCTTTGCTTGGGTCCTGAAATATAACAATATGCTTTAGGCTTCATTCAATAACATGCAATTTTATAGCATCAAATCAAGAAGGAAGTAGTTCTTGCACTCAGGAAGCAGCAGACCTGTTGTAACAAAAAAAACAAAAAAACACAGGTGCCAGCTATTGCAATGTCACTCAGTTTAAAGTTCATTAAACGTGACAATGACTGCCGGTGATTGACAGGGCTCCACTATAATAGGTGTTGAGATATTTCTAAATCCATGTTGTAAAACCTTGCTGTAATACAGGAGTTGTTGGCATTGTGTTGACGTGTTCGCGCTGGCGGAGCATACTATGCAGTCAAACACGTCAGACAGCGGAGCTCAAAATCAGCTGAACTATTTGCTTCGCCATTAACACTACAGCTGTCAATAAATATATAAATACTCTGTCTGTCTTTTTCAGGGTTACCGATGGATTTATAGATACTCTGTTTTTCAGGTTTGATGATAGATAGCTGTTTTGGGTAAGTGTGGGGATATATGGTAGGTAGTCAAACAAGATGCCTACTACTGCTGCTTGTATCGCCGTCCTGAAAGGGATATTGCTCAAACAAGACAGATAGTGTTACTGATAGATGGTATAGATCTGAATCTATACAGTGTTACTGATATAATTATTGGTATTTCAGCAGATAGATAGATAGATACATAGATATGCATTCCACGTTTCTGAATCAGTCTGAATGAACAATATAATAGTGTTAATGGGAAGACTAATGAAAAAAAACAAGTAAACAACTCACACACTTAGATATAACCACTTTGTTACATCAAAACAAGACTTAAAATGGCATGAAAACATGATTTGTGGGAGTTTTAGTGAGTAATCAGATCTCCGTGTCGATCTATTGAAGGAACAAATTAATAAACAATAGAACGATAGAGCAAATAATAGAAAGAAAGATAGACAGATAGGTGAATGGAAGGAACGAATAGATCGACAGAGCGGATAACAGAACAACTGCTATACATAGATAGATAGATAGATCTACTGATGAAACAATTTAATGAACGATGTATAGAATGATAGCACAAATGATAGAACAAACAACAGATCGACAGACATACAGACAAAACAACAGACAGGTAGATAGAACCAACAAATGAATGAACGATAGATTGAATGGTAGAACAATGGAATGAAACATAGAAAGATAAAACAAACAACAGATAGAAAGGCAGACAGACAGTGAACGAACAATAGTACGATGGATGGATGGATAAATAAAACTACTGAAAAAAACAATGAATGAACGGACGAACAACTGTTTGAATGATAGATAGAGCCATAGAGTGAATGATAGATAGATATAAAGACAGTGCAGTACCTTAAGAGAGCGCTCGTCTCCATTAAGTTGGCTGTCATCTCTGGACTTCACATACCGCCGATGGTTTTGGTAGAAATTTGAGAGGCCATAGTACATGAAGACATTACTCTGAGGAAATAAAGTCAAAATCAAGAACTGCCACTGTTATGAAAGCCCATCATCTCCAATCTGCAAAAATAAACTGGGAACATTTGTATTTAAAATATGTGATGTAATGTTTTAGATGTTACTCTTCAGGAAAGTGAAGCTTTTGTTAGGTCTACTGTTTCCTCAAAATAGAACTAAAAGTGATCAGATGAAACTACTGACAAAAAGTACTACTGCACTATCATCACTATTTTGTCACATGTCAGGCTTTACAGGGTTAAGTCACGTAGGTTTGCAGCATCATGAGTAAATGACAGAATATTTACTTTTGGCTCAACTATCCTTTACCAGGAATGCAACACAATGGTCAGGTCTCACACACACACACACACACACACACACACACACACACTCACTTCGAAAGGCTGGTCTAGAGAGAAGAACAGGACACATTTGCATGGAGTCGTGCTGTTCCAGCTGAAGCTCTGAGAGCAGTTAAAACACGGGCTGGACATGTCAGTCCCTGTATAATCAACCTGTAAACAAGAAAAACACACATGTATGCTTAACACGCGGTTACATAACATAAGCGTCTATAACGTTATTTGTTAGTAAAATTACACCAACCTCGATCTCCTTGATGTTGTTGGACGTCACGTAGAGGCCGATTCCTATGGGGATGAAGATGAGGCCGATGATGAAGAAAGCGGGCAGCACGGTCCCCGCGGTCAGGATGGGCTGCCAGGCCGGGAGCCGCTGCTGTTTGAAGGCCGTGTTGTCGGGCTTCCTCGTGCGGATGGCGGCTCCGCCGAGCCCCGCGGATCCGGAGTGATGACCGTCTTCCTCCTTCGCGCTGTAGCTGGACGCCATCATAACTGTAATTACCAGCCCACAGCCTCAGCACTTGTATGAAAACACACTATCTCTCGATTATAGATAGGTGATTAATACAGAAGTATCGTTTATGTCCGCTGGAGTAGATTGTCTTCACAGCGGCCTTCTCTCTGGGTCATATGGAAAGCTGCTTGTTTTGTTTGAGGCGGTGCTACAGGAAGTGTCCGCTAGTGTTGTCTGATTCGCGAATCGCGTGTGAGTCGGTTCCTTTGAATCAGTTGAACTGATTCGCAAAGCGTTTTTGAATAACCGTGCTTAGTGAGCGCGTTTTGTTTGTTTGAATCAATGTTTACGTTTGATCTATATGCCTTTATGTTACCAAAAATATTTACTTTATGTTTTAACAGTTTAACAGGCTAATTCATTATAACTGAAAGTGGTAATCGACCCCGAACGTTTTAAAAGCAGAATAAAAAGTAATATTTGAATGCATATTTGTGCTTAGATACAGTTATTGACTTACTATGTTAACCTTGACATCCTCATATTTTGTAATCTCTAAAATTTAGTAACTGCGCCTAAATTCAGTGATCGGTTTATAAATTCAGTTTATTTTATCATGTGTTTAAATCAAGTTATGCTATGGTTATGTTACCTTGATTTAAACACTTTAGGCTATGATATTACATAAAAATAAAATGGTAGCCTGTCTGATTCAACCCTTACGAAAATTAACCATGGTTTTACTACAAATAATAAAAAAAAAATAATAAAAAAAACGTTAATAAAAAAAACGTTGTTACTATAGTTAAACCATGGTAACCACAAATTAACCATGGTCTTGCTACACTAACCATGGTATTTGTAGCAAAACTTATACAAATGGTAATCAATGCGCCAAAAAACATGGTTACTACACTTTTACTTTAATAAAACCGGTTAATTTTCGGAAGAGAAATAGACTAGGATCTAAATGAGGATGACAACTGGAACATGGCTTGCGATAAATACTAATACAATCTGTATGGATTACTTACTTGACCATAGTGATAAATCGTGGTTAAACATTATTGTTACCATGATGAACATGATGACTCAAATGAACTGGTGAATCGTGTTTCACTGAAACGAACCGATTCGTTCGTGATTCAGACAGGCATCTCGCAGACGTGTCGAACCACGTGACACAACCACAGCTAATAACAGAGAATAAAAAACAATGAGTAAGACAGTCAATCAGGTATTTTATAATCATAATAATCCAATTGTTACATATCTGCTGTGACAAATTATTAATTTGTTTTGTTTAAAAACATGAACATATTTGTTAAACAATTAAGTATTTAGATAGGAATGAAATTAAATATTCGAATTTGTTTTTAAAAATAAACTAAACTATTTGCATTTTCTGTAGACTATGTGGTTCGATTCATAGTCACTATTTAGAAGGTTCTAATAGACTGCACCATTTGAACCACAAGGTGGAGCTAAACACCAAAGCAACGACTGAAGCAGGGCCAGGTTCCCTCAGAACAGGTGTGAGGGACTAAACTAGCAGTGTTTTATCAAAGCTGTGTGCATGTCAAGCCTGTTTCCATTAAAACTTCCAAGTTCTTTATCATGCAGGTGTAGATCTTCAGACTTGCTCACCTTAAAAAATCCCAATATATTTTCTCAAGGTCTAACATGCTCTTTTATGGTTTGTCAACCTACCTTTTCTTTTTATCCAATAACTTCCTTTTTGGATTTATGCAGAGTGTCTCTGACTTTGTGATTTCTTTCTTTCTTGATCTTCGTCCTCCACTCTTTTTCAAAGGCTCATTGCTTGGCTTTAAGTTCTGAGTTTTTGCAACATGCCTCTGCTTATACTTCATCCCTAAGGTCCTTTTTTTTTTTTTTACTTCTGAGCTTTACTTTTGTTCCTGTTTGATTGCTCACTTTGACTTTATATACACTGTCAGCTCTAGCCGTTCCTGAACCGCCACCCTGGCATTCAGCTCCTCACATTACTGCACAAACTTGGCTAGGTTTTGTTTTGAGCGCTTCCCTCCAACCTTTTGGGTCATTTAGCTGTCTTGTTCAGCTTTGCTGTTGACAGCCTCAAGACACTGCTTTACTGAAATCCTGAAACCGTGTAATTTTTTTGTATGAAACTGACTCTTATTCACCAACATAAATGCAAATGATTCCAGCTTTATCATCTTCTTTCTTAAGTTGTCTTCTGCGGCTTCTCTTTAGCAAACAGCATGTTTAATCTTGCAGAATTAACAAAGATCTGACCTTATGATCTTTCATGAGTCCTTGAACATGAGGAATTCATTATACAAATACTTATGTACACATTGGTCAATACCTAATACCTATATATTGCAAATCACGCTAGTTTTAAACCTGCAAATGGGCTTTATTCCCATATAAATAATCAGTCAGATACATATTGGATATATATATGGCCTATTTCATATTGATCGCCTCCTCACACAGTTAAGGGTTAAAAAAGATTTGGAGAGTGCTGAATAAATTAGATGCTAAAATAATCTCTTTTAGGTCCCATGTGGAAAATCCTGTTTGGTTCCCTGGTGTATCTTTCAGTGAAGTACCTTATGGCTGCTGCGAGGCTTCTGCTGTTTGTTTAGCCTAAGCTGAAAATTCAGTGCGAGTGTAAAATTCCATTATGGAATAAAATCTTCTGTTGTTTTAATATTTTGAGAAATTAGACACACTGTGCTAATGTATATGAGTCTATCAAAACGAGGGTGATGCCTGATGGGCCGTATTTCAAAATGAGTCAGTCACTCAGTCTAGAAAGTACTTAACTCTTAAGACTTTTACATTTCAATATTTTTTTTTAATAATTATTGCAAGCAGACCAGTCTTGACCAGTTACATATATCAGCACAGCACTGAATGATACGCAAAATGCATATCTTTTTCTTCTTCTCGAGCTGTGTCTACTCAAACTTTATTTTGTTGAAAATATCAGCAGCTAGCTTTACATCACAGGAATAAACTACATTTTAAAATATATTAAAATAGAAGTTTTTATTTTAAATTGTAATAATATTTCACAATATTACTGTTGTTATTTTTATCAAATACTGTAAATGCAGCATTTAAGAGACTTCTTTCAAACACTTTAAAAAAAAAAAAAAAATTAATTATTCCAAACTTTTGGCTATTTGTGTATGTTTTTAACATCTACTGAACCATAAGACTTTATACACTGTGAAAATGATGCTGTGTTATGTGCTGATTCTTATGCACAGCCAATAGAGATGCATAACGAGTGTCATGACATCAGAAAATATGTTTCCTTTCCTCCAGGAAATGCAAATCTAGTTGTAAACTCTTACTGTTCTTGTTAATGTAAATATTCTTTTAAATTAAAACTTTAAAGCTCATCAAGTTCCGATGTTGTCAATGTCTTGCTGCCTCACAGGAACAGATGACTCTTTTTGATGGACGCATTCATGGAAGGGCAAAGAAGTTGCTTGTTGCTCACCTGGGAACTGAAGTCTGGAAATCTGACTTTTCCAAACCAGTCTGAAATTTTACATGCCTCTGCAGAGCTGCAATGAAGCGTGCTAAGCAATCCAGCCATCTCCTCTTTTCCTCACAACTTTTCTGCTTTCTCAGCAGGAGATATTGAAATGCTAAACCACCATGATTAATCAACCGCTTGTAGCTGGAGACACCATAAGCTACTTGGCCAAGAGAGACACAAACAGACAGCAAGGGGCCTGGATGCTGTCAGGGCCTGAAAGAAATATGCTGATAAAACAAGAACTGTAGGTGAGAAAGTATTCAGTCAATAATTTCCACTTGAAAAAAGAGGAACAGAAATGCAAATCTGTAAACCTAAATACTGGTGCTAAAGGAAACTCCTGCTCTCCCATTAAGCTCTAATTATGAACGATTCAGGTGCCAGTAACACCAGTAGTATTTTTGCAATATTGCCTATTATGTACATGAATCATAATGCACGACTCCAACATTTGTACATTTTGCCTGGTGATCAAACATCTTTAAGTGGCGAGAAGATAAGTGACAGAGCAATAAGAAAGATCCTGGGTTCCAGAATCTGGAGGATAATGGATCCATCTGTTGTGGAGTATTTGGGTGGACACTAACAGATCCATCTTAGCCTCTTCAGAGCCCGTTGCACGAATTACAAATGGATTTCAAGTAGACTGCAGTGAGCAATTGAATCACTTCATGAGGATCTCTTCCATAAGGGCGTTAGAAAAGTGTATGGATGGGGATTTACTATACCAAACTGATTTAAAATTCTTACAAATAAAGTCTGGCGAAGAAGAGTATTGACCTGGCAATCAGTTTTCACTCTTTGAGTCGGTTTGATTCTGAATCGGTGCGCGATTTAGTTTGAATCATTCGGACAGCACTGAGTCACAAATAGTTTGGAGCGGTTTCTCACTCCATAATTTAGAAAATAGATAACAAAAAGGCGCTAGAAGTGGATACTAGCCTACTTATAATCAACTGAAACAACTTGCAAAATCGTTTGCCAGCGATAAAGAAAGTATTTTAAACTGGACACTTGCAGGCTTGTGAACGACTACTACAGGTAACGACACAAAAACACAGGAGCTATGATGGCACCATGTTTTCACTTTTGGACACTCTTTCACTTTTACCATGTTGTTACCGTCTGATACATCAGTTTGCCTGAGTAATGAAAAGGCTAGCAGTGTCTCATCTGATGGAAGTAAGTAATAGTTCATCATGACATATGGTCTTTTGTTTTTGTTTTTGAATGTCTTACTTGATAGTGTGTACTTTATGTGTGCTACTTTGTTCATGTTTTTTCCCCGTTTATGGCTGTGCTTATTTATGAAAACCAGCATGCATTTGCATCTCTCAAATGTTAAAATAGATTTGATGCGATAGTCAAAAATAATGACAATTTTCTTGTTTTTACGGTACATCCATATTATTTATTTATTTATTTATAGTAGTTTTATTAATTCATTCATGCTGAAACATGGTCATTTAAAATCTTACCTGAAATGAAAAACTCAATTGCTCTATGAGTGCAAATATTCTTAAATATTTCTTAAAAATAATTTTTAACCATAAAAGGGCTGCATGAATTTAAACAGAGATGTTTAACCATCAGAGGGACAAAAGCTTGTGGCATCAGAGCTGAAACTAAAGAAAGTGATTTGTTTTGACCTTACGAGTGAAAGACACAAAGGTCAAATCTGACAGCAGGCAATGACAAGCCTCTGCAAATATATTTACAGCACAAACTGTCATATGAACGACCACGGCAATCTGATGCCGACTAATCTCAGGTGCTCCGGTGTCAGTATGCCTCCCCTGAGATCCATCTGGCCACGTTGCTCCGTAAGGCCACTCTGCACCCACTCTTTTCAGCTACACAGCCAAGCAGATGGCCTCATAGCATAAAAGGTTCCTATGTCTTAGGATTCACTGGGAAAATGATGAGTCAGCCAGGATGCGGCCTGCCTTCAAAAATATCCCAGCCTGCCAGTGTCCTTGCATTAACCCTGAGGGCAGAGACAGAGTCATAGATTATTGAGAACGAGTTTGCCTTCGCTCAGGCTCACCTGGTTTATAGCGGATGAGACTGTGCTGCTTTAACTGCTGTATCACTCTTAGACCAGTTTTCAGGAGGACAGTTTCTGGACTTTTAGATTTCAGATGTAATATTTTTGATCAGTTATAGCAGAGGTGAGATTTTGTTCAGGGAAGCCGGTATTAAATTAGAAAAAATCTGATACGGATAGGATAAAAATTATTTTCATGTAATGACCGATAACATATAAATTATTATTTTAGACACTACTGGTCACTACTGTTTTTTTTAATGTTTTATGTTTTTTGAAGCTGCATTAAACATTGATAAAGAACCATTATTAATAATTAAGTACCAATAATAATTGATAAACAAATCAACATATTAGAATTATTTCTGAAGGATCATTTGACACTGAAGATGGCTGCTGAAAATCACAGGAATAAATTACATTTTACAAAATATTAAAATAGAAGATAGTTATTTTAAATTGAAATAATATTTCACAATATTACTCTTTTTACTTTAATTATAATCAAATTAAATTAATATTTAAATAAATATTTTTTAATTAAAATATTTTAAACTTTTGACTGGTAGTGTACATAAAGTAATTATATTAAAATTCTGAAAAAAAAACAACAACTCTTAACTATAATAAAATCTTTTCATGCGTTTTTCATGTGTATTTAAATAAACTGCCAAATGCCAAAAAAAAAAAAAAAGGCAAAAACATGTTGTGATTTCTGTGCATTATTCAGCATTATATATATAAAAAAGAATAATTGTTTTCAAACAGGTTTCTGGAGTACATTGCCTGTCTGCCATTGGTCAGACAAACAGATCATCCTGCTCACTAGAGCTGACAAAGAGGGACAAGGTAATATTAATAATACTTCCATAAGCAAAAATGTCTAATATTTATGGATAAGTGCAGATGTGGGAAGTCTTTGTGATCATTTGTAGCGATATTGACATTATAATTTATTGTAAGTGGAGATTATAATACATGGCAGACTTAAGTTTTCTACTATCCATCAATCACACTTCTGTATTGATTTCTAACTGTTATGTCAAATATATCATGTATTTCATTTCTTATAATGAACCGATTACCTTCACTCTTAAAAATGCAAGAATCAATAAAGCTACAGACAGGTGGCAATTCAGAATATCTCAGTTGACAGATAAGAACTTTAATGAATACTTCAAAGGACAGTGGACATCCTTCATGAAGACAAATGACAGGCCAGATATTAATGCGCCAACAAAAAATTAAATCATACTTTACAATGATCTAGTGGCATATCGCTTTGCCCTTCAGAGAATATTCCAGATTTTTTGACCCTGATGTACACTACTAGTCCAAAGTTTGTAATAGGATTTGATTCAAAAAATTTTAATCATTCTAACTGATTTAGTGCTCAAGAAACATTTCATATTATTATCAATGTTAACAGTTGTGCAGTTTAATATTTTGTGGAAACCGTGATACACTGCCATTCAAAAGTTTGGGGTAAGTAAGAAATTATTTTTATTTATCAAGGAAACATTACATTGATCAAAAGTGACAGTAAAGACATTTGTAATGTTACAAAATATTTCAGTTTCAAATAAATGCTGTTCTTTTGAACTTTGTGGTCATCTAATAATCTTGAGAAAAATGTATCTTGGTTTCCACAAAAATATTAAGCAGGACAACTGTTTTCAATATTGAAAATAAAAATTAAATATGTATACATTTTAAAAAATATTCATATAGACAACACATATTTTAATATTTCACAATATTACTGTTTTATCTATTTTCCATCAAATAAATAGTAAGCCTGAATTATTCCAACTAACTTTTGACTGGTAATGTATATAGCTTATAGTCAATTAACAGAGACAGTTTTCTGTTTGTAAAAATAAATAGAAAACATAAAATGAATGAAGACATGAGGGTGAGTAAATCATGACAGAATTTTCAGTTTTGGGTATCTAATTATTCCTTTAACCCTGTAGTTGATGCCTGGCTGTAGACCTCAAAGTGGAACCCACTGCCCACAGGAGACATGGAGGGACAGATGAAGGCCATGGCAAGGGCGTCGTTCTTTCTGGCACAGACAGGAGAAAGTCTCTTCCTTGAGAAGGATATGAACACACAATCAGGTTCTTGGCACAGTTATAATCAGATGTTTGATCATAATGTTCACCCCATTTGCAGAAAACCAACAAATAGCTGAACAAGAGTGTTCATTTAGGATGCAAACGGTTAAAAAAATCACAAGTTGTGGAATTTCAGAAAGAGAGACCAAATTTAAATGAGTGAATGTGTGATTTTTGCTACATTGTTTAAAACAATTAGTTTTTTCCTAGAATAGTCAAAAGTAAAGTGCTGGTTGTTTTTGTTGTAAATAACGGTCAAATATAGTCATACTGTAAATATATAACAAGCATTAGCTACTTTACCCACGCACAAGAAAAATGAACATCATGCCAAGTTTAGCCACTCTTTAGGCAGTAATTTGATCATTTATCTTTAATGTTATTAAGCTTTATCTTGCCTGAGGGAACCCCACTGAAATACATCTGAAAAACAAATTAGAAACAAAACATGAAATTACTTAGTATAAATAAAAAATATATGTTTGAAAGCAGTTGCTTCCATCTGTAGTTACAATAAGTCTGCTTGAGTTTGACATTTTGTTTTAGTAGAGCAGACTGACTGTTTAAACTGTCTCACATGGTCAATAGAAGAATTATGATGTTTTCATATTTTATAGCACCACTGAAAAGTTGGTGGTTGGTGAGATTTTTAATGTTCTTTTGAAGTCTCTCATGCTCACTAAGGCTGCATTTATTTGATTAAAAATACAATAAAATCAGCGATAATGAGAAATATTATTACAAATTAAAATAACTTTTCTATTTTAATATATTTTAAAATGTAATTTATTCCTTTCAAAGCTGAATTTTCAGCATCATTATTCTGTTCTTCAGTGTCACATGATTTGCTGCTCAAGAAAAATTTCTTATTATTATCATTATGATCATTTTTTTCATGATTATCTGATAAATCAGTTCAATCTGATAAATTACCTGATAAATTAAAGTTCAAAAGAACAGTATTTATTTGAAATAGAATTTTTTGTTACAATGTAAAAGTATTTACTTTCACCTAATCAATTGCATTCTTGGTGAACTGTAATTATGTAATATTATGAAATTGATTAATTTTGTAAAAAAAAAAAACAATCAACAATTACCCTTGCACACTTGTAGGTAATTGATAGGTGCGTAGGAAAAACTTCAAAACAAAAAGAATAATCTAGTGTGTGGGATTTTTTAGTTTTCTCAAAACAAAAAACTTTTGAACTGTAGCTCTTTGTTTGGGCAAGTTATAGATTGAAGCAAGAAGGTTCTCACAGACTCTCAAGCTTGTGCTTCAGTCCCAGCATTTATAATTACTTGGGTTCGTTGGGAGGATAACGTTAATACCGCTAATGCTTTCAAAGCAGGAGGAAAAATAAGATTGCTGTGTCATAAAATCAATCTCTCTTTATGAAGAATTCATTGCTCTAGTGTCGTTCTCCTGAAAGCGATAGAAGTTCTTGATTAGTGTCGAATCAATACCATGTTGGAGACAGTGTGTGAATAACTGAAGAGAGATGGCGGTGGGAGCCCCAGAGTGAATGAACCCTCTCCATCCGCGCAGATCTGTGTCAGTTCTGTGGAGTCTGGGTTAATTGGTCTGAGAGAAATCAATAGCATGGGCTAATTTGCCTCCAGATCTCTGCAGCTCAGTGACATGGAAGGGAGTGCTGGATGCGCAAGATCAAGGCGCTGAAATGCCTACCATCAGCAAACCACAGCAATTACGTGCCCTCTAGTGCTAATGATGTGTATTTTCCATGTCTGCCGCTGCTTCTTAGTTCAAAGCTTAATCACAGTCATTCAAAACCAGCGTGACACCAGTGGTCACTGAACAGGTCGAGACACAGCATCGTTTTGTGTCGGTTTAACATGGATGATCATGAATCAAAAATATCTTGTCTCATAAACCCTTCGAGTTTTAGACCCACTGTGATCGCTTTTGTGCTGCATTGGGAAAGGAATACAGCTCGACCCAATTAATAACTTAATGAGGCAATCTCAGGAGCAAAGTCTCCATCTGTAAGCCTGGAGTGAGGGGAACCATAGTTTTCTCTTAAAGAGACAGTTCATCCAAAAACAAAAGTTCAGTCATCAGTTACTCACCCTCATGCCATTCCAAACCCATAAATCTTTATATCATCTTCAAAATGAACTTTCTTTAACAAGTAGTTAGGGTTAGATTTCTTAATGAACTTTTTAAAGCATCATAGTTTTGGCAGAATGTACATTTCATTACAATTACTTTCATTTGTGTTTGACAGAATGTTCATTTTTGGGTGAACTATCTCATTAAAGTCAACATGAAAAGTCATATGCAAGCCATTGTACTTCCATAATCTGACACGTGTTCAAGTGAAACAGGATATTCAATAAGGAAAAAATATTTATTTCTTTTTTTCTGTTTTATCATCTTTAATTGAAGACAGTGAATTGTGACCAGGAGCTGTCAAAATTGTCAAAACGCACCATAACTCTATAAAGATTACTGTCTCATATTTGATATGCAAAACTTATTTTATACAGTCTGTTTCTGTCATCTGATTGATAGTTCATACATTTTTATCAAGTAAAATGCCTTGTAGTATAATTGTAAAAACGTCTCCCTTCAGGTTGTGGTTCACATGTCTTTAGCTGTGAAATCTATGAGTAACTTTTATATTGTTAGCAATATTTCAAGATGAACAGTTGCAGGACTGAATTTACTTAGGGTTACTTGATAATCCATACATAATTTTTTCATGTAAAATCATGTTAAGATGTAAGTATCAAATATGATATATCAGGTTTTTAAGGAACGTTTATTTGTTCATCTCTCAATCATTGTATTACGCTTTACATTTCGCCCCCACAATAAAAACTAGAGAGCTTTGTTTTTAAAACTAATCATTTAAATATAATCTTATTAAGACGTGTTATTAAATATAATTTTACTAAAACATTATTGGGAGATATAGAGTGACGACTGATTTATCTGCATTTTATATATAGTAACTAGTCTGCTATACTGTATATCTGCTATAGTAAGATCGCATTGATTTTCATTACAGAATCTTATCAGAATTTCATTTTTTTGTCAATATAAATATGAGCAACTGCATCAAATTTCATATTTTGCTCATTCTGGGCCTCTGAATAAAACTGAGGTTTTATCCCTGCTCAAGTATGGCTATATCATACTATACGGGCCATAAAAGCCTGATCTATCAAATAATCTAAATATAATACTTAACAAAAACACACATGCAAACCTTTTTTTTTTTTTTTTTTTGGTCAAAGGTTCAATAAACATTTTCAAAACAAGTCTTTACTTACAGTAGAGTTAAATTATCATAAAATTAGTCCAAACAACTCGTACAAGGAAATGTTACAAATTTATTTTGTCTTTAATCTACTTCACTGCCTCAACTTTCAAGTCTTTCGCACTGCTTCAAATACCATCAAAATGTGTCAAGCCATGTTAGAAGGCTAAGTCGTATTTACGGGTAAGAAACTCGTAATTCTAGATTCATGTTGTGACGTTTGATTTGAAACATGACTGAAACACTGATCTATGTTATAGACAATATGATGTAATATATCTATAATCTACATAGAGATCAGTGAGGGGAAAGCAAGTCTATAGTGAATGGTGTAAAGTTAATTACTCAACGTTCATGGTTTATTTTATGTAACAAAAACATTTAATGAGTAAAAGCATGAGTAAATGACTAGAGTACAGAAATTTCATTTTTGAGTGAACCGTTTCTTTATTGCATTAACTGAACTGAATCCAAATCAAAAATGTCTGTTTGTATTATTATTGTACTATTACTCATGCAGACTGTGTTAACAATCCATCAGATAACTGAAGCAGAAGACAACGGCTCACATGACTGACGGCTCTAATGGGTAGATGAATATCAAACTCTTGTCTCACTGGTGACTTTCTTTATTGCAAACCCAGTTGCCATGGCAGCCAAATATGATGCTTTTGACAGGGCAGATGGGTGCAAAGGTATGTGTTCATCACACGCTCGTATACACACACAAATACATTCATCTACAGCTGCACAGAGTGTTAACTTTGCCAGTGGATCCTACAAGAATGATTTTGTTGGTGAATGAAGAATCTCTGGTCAGAATTTAAACCTCTCAGATGAATTCCACATGAACACCAACAGCAGACAGTCTACACGCTGGCCTCTGTCAGCTGATACTAATGTAATTTGCAAGGAAGCTTTGAGATATATATTGTTAAACCAATATGACTATAAAGCTTATTGAATTGCAGGTATGTTAAAATGTGTATAACTACATTGCTGAAGAAATTTCAGCTGTTTTGCTAATATACCATTCTGCTAACTGGAGACAGCTTCCATTAGCCTTCCCATTCACCTCAATGGCAGTTTTTTGTATGAAAAATTGTATTTCTCATAATCGCAACTTTATTTCTTACAATTGTTTTTTTTTCTTGCAATTATTACTTCATATTTCTCTTATATTTAAACTTTTTTGTAATTGCACCATTAACTCACAATTGCGACTTCAGATCTCTGTTTATTTCTTATAATTGGGACTTTCTTGTAATTATGACTTTATATTTCACTTCATTGTAACTTATTTCTTACAACAGTAACTTCATATTTCCCAACTGCAACTTCTCATAAATGTGACTTTATTTCTTGCAATTGCAACTTTATTTCTTTCAATTGCATTTTTCTTGTAATTATGATTTTATACTTGTCAGTTTCAATTTTTTTAATTGCACCATTCTCACAATTGCAATTTCAGATCTGTCAGTTGAGACATTGTTTCTTCTAACTGCAACTTTATTTCTTATAATTGTAACTATTATTTGTAATTGTGATTTTATATCTCAGAATTGTTACTTTATTTCTCCTAATTGTAACTTATTTCTTACAATTGTGACTTTGTATTTTCTAATTCCTAATTACATTTCACAATTGTGATTATTTCTTAGTGTTTTTTTTTTTTGTATTTGTAGTTTTATATTTCTCAATTTCGACTTTTTTTTTTATAAATGAGCATTTTCACAATTGCAATTTCAGATTTCACGATAACATTATTTCTCTAAATTGTCACTTTATCTCACAATTGCAAATTTGGTTCTTATAATTGCAACTATTTCTTGTAATTATAACTATTTCAAAATTGTTTCTTTATTTCTCATAATCGTAACTACACTGAACAAAATTATAACCGCAACACTTTTGTTTTTGCCCCCATTTTTCATGAGCTGAGCTCAAAGATCTAAGACTTTTTCTATGTACACAAAAGGCCTATTTCTCTC
Organism: Spinibarbus caldwelli; assembly: GCA_039654775.1. Taxonomy (NCBI): domain Eukaryota; kingdom Metazoa; phylum Chordata; class Actinopteri; order Cypriniformes; family Cyprinidae; genus Spinibarbus; species Spinibarbus caldwelli. The sequence goes on from CM077241.1 coordinate 9,507,201, forward strand.
AAATATTGTTCACAAATCAGTCAATATCTGGTGTGACCACCATTTGCCTCATGCAGTGCAACACATCTCCTTCGCATAGAGTTGATCAGGTTGTTGATTGTGGCCTGTGGAATGTTGGTCCACTCCTCTTCAATGGCTGTGCGAAGTTGCTGGATATTGGCAGGAACTGGAACACGCTGTCGTATACGCCGATCCAGAGCAACCCAGACATGCTCAATGGGTGACATGTCCAGTGAGTATGCTGGCCATGCAAGAACTGGGATGTTTTCAGCTTCCAGGAATTGTGTACAGATCCTTGCAACATGGGGCCGTGCATTATCATGCTGCAACATGAGGTGATGGTCGTGGATGAATGGCACAACAATAGGCCTCAGGATCTCGTCAAGGTATCTCTGTGCATTCAAAATGCCATCAATAAAATGCACCTGTGTTCGTTGTCCATAACATACACCTGCCCATACCATAACCTCACAGCCACCATGGGCCACTTGATCCACAACGTTGACATCAGCAAACCGCTCACCCACACGACGCCATACACGCTGTCTGCCATCTGCCCTGTACAGTGAAAACCGGGATTCATCCGTGAAGAGAACACCTCTCCAAAGTGCCAGACGCCATCGAATGTGAGCATTTGCCCACTCAAGTCAGTTACGATGACGAACTGCAGTCATGTCGAGACCCCGATGAGGACGACGAGCATGCAGATGAGCTTCCCTGAGACGGTTTCTGACAGTTGCAGAAATTCTTTGGTTATGCAAACCGATTGTTGCAGCAGCTGTCCGGGTGGATGCTGGATGTTGAGGTCCTGGGCTGGTGTGGTTACACGTGGTCTGCGGTTGTGAGGCCGATTGGATGTACTGCCAAATTCTCTGAAACGGCTTTAGAGATGGCTTATGGTAGAGAAATGAACATTCAATTCACGGGCAACAGCTCTGGTGGACATTCCTGCAGTCAGCATGCCAATTGCACGCTCCCTCAAAACTTGTGACATCTGTGGCATTGTGCTGTGTGATAAAACTGCACATTTTAGAGTGGCCTTTTATTGTGGCCAGCCTAAGGCACACCTGTGCAATATTCATGCTGTCTAATCAGCATCTTGATATGCCACACCTGTGAGGTGGATGGATTATCTCGGCAAAGGAGAAGTGCTCACTAACACAGATTTAGACAGATTTGTGAGCAATATTTGAGAAAAATAGGCCTTTTGTGTACATAGAAAAAGTCTTAGATCTTTGAGTTCAGCTCATGAAAAATGGGGGCAAAAACAAAAGTGTTGCGTTTATAATTTTGTTCAGTATATATTTCTCACAATTGTGGCTTGATTATATTTCCCAACTGCAGCTTCTCGTAACTGTGACTTTATTTCTTTCAATTGTAAATGTATTTCATACAATTGAGTTTTTTCTTGTAATTATAACTTTACCTTTGTAAATTTTTTGTTATTGCAACATTGTCACAATTCCGATTTCCAATCTTTCAACTGATACATTGTTTCTTCTAATTGCAACTATATTTCTAACTATTGCAAATGTATTTCTTATATTCGTGACTTTTTCTTGTAATTATGACTTTATAGCTAAAAATTGTTACTTTGTTTTTCGTAATTGTATAGTTTATTTCTCACAATTGTGACTTTGTTTCCTCATTCCTAATTACTTCTCATAATTATGACTTCATTTCTCACAATTGTGACTATTTCTTGGTGTTATGTTTTTTTCTTGTAATTGTAGTTTTATATTTAAAAGGAAATGAGCATTATCTCACAGTTGCGACTTCAGATCTTGTAATAATGACATTATTTCTCTAAATTGCCACTTGATCTCACAATTGCAAATATATTTCTTAAAATTGCAACTATTTCTTGTAATGATAATTATTTCAAAATTGTTACTTTATTTCTCTTAATCGTAACTACTGTATATTTCTCACAATTGTGACTTTATATCTCACAATTGCAAATTTGTCTCAAAATCGCTTTTTTTGTAATTATGACTTTATATTTCCTGACTGCAACTTCTCATAATTGTGAATTTGAACTCATAAAGTAGCTTTAAACCTTAACTACCTGAACCACATACCGTCTCTACAAAAACCCACCTTTCAAAGAAACATCCACCAATCCGATGTCAGCAAGCCTGAATGCGCGAAATGATTGATAAGCAGAGATCCTTTCTGATTGGCTGACTGCCTGATAGCAGTTGTGATTTCTCAGGACGTTTTTTTTTTTTGTATTATCTGTCACTCAGTAAGGACACTTTATGTGTGGTCACATAAATCCCTCACAGCACCATTAATGAGGGTTTATTAAAGTATAATGCATCTTATATTGAAGAAAATAAGGATTGTGACCATCTCCGTCCTTCACGCTCTGTGTCTGCATGCATTTAGACGTCCAGAGCGCCTGTCGCTGTCTATAATAAAGCAGCTTGAATCCCTGGACATCCATCTATCCATTTAAAGCAGCATAGTTTCTCCCAGAGACCTTGAGGCTTCGGTTATGGTGGCCGATCCATCAACGTCCCAAGTGAGTGATGATGTCATCACCACAAGCCATCTGACTGATATATTTTTTGTCAGCTCTCTCAGGAATGAAGGAGAAACGCCCCCAACTGCCTTCCCATTAGCTGCACTGGTATGGCATCTTCAGTCCACCAAATGACTGCACCCCGATCAGCGTACCGCGAGTGAGCGACTGCCCCTTCCATTCTCTCTCCTCCACAGAGCAGTTCCCACAGCGGTGCCTCTCAATGGCCCATTTCACCAATTACTGTTTTCACTGAACCAATTGAACCCCATTTGTCTGCTTTCTGAGAGATGATAATTTGTAGCGAACTGAGGCCGACTGTGTCTCCCATGTACTCCAGCAGTTTAATTGCCATAATTATGGAATTACAACCGCAAATGAACTGCCCTGTCGCCATGGCACTGAGTGAATGGAGATCTTACTTGGGCTTTTCTGTAAAGCATTAAGAAGGACAGTGATAAGCCTCACAGGACGCTGCAGTAGATAGAAAAGAACTGAAAGGAGCTAATTAACCAACCAGTAAAAGCCCATCCTCTATATTCTATCTGACATCTCCTTCCTCTCTTTCTTATTCGCTTCTTGCTCTCATTTTGTGTAGATTCATTTCCCCGCGTGATTCATTTCCAGCATTTACTGGAAACTCTGCTCTTTTCTATTTGTCAAATTTATGGAAAGACTTTCATTCAACTTTAATGGAGTCTCTCGTGATGTCTTATGACTGATGTCCTGAAATGAATCGTTATTTGTACAAAAAGGCAAACAATGCGCTTATTTGAAGAGACAGGACATTTGAAGGAGACAGAGGGGGAATGGGATCAGAACATGAGCTCCATGAGAAACAGCTCTTATATGACAAATGCTAGTCATATCATCATAGCTCTGAGAGTTTTTTATTTGAAATAATTTAAAACTTTATTTAATTTATTAAAAATGTATTCTTTTTGTTTTTATCTGTGCTGTGATCAAGAACAGAGAAAATAATATTTCCTTTTAAATTATACACAGAACATAAATGGTATAAAATCTACTGCCATTTGTACATGAGCATTACTATAATAAAAATAATATTATTTTAAATAATATTAATATTTTACTTAATACTGGTTTACATATTTTATTAAATTACTTATCTAATATTTTTATTTGAAAAAAATATAGTATTATATTTTTGTATTTTTTCAAAATGTTTCTAATATGTGCATTATTTCTGCATTACCAGCACACATTTTGATGCATTTGATATAAATAGTGACATTTTGTATGGAGTGCATTATGTGCAATTACTGCATTTTATATAATTCTCAATTATGTAATTGACCTAACTTGTATATAACTTTAATTTTTTTTTCAGATAATCTGTCCTTTTCAGTTTGACTTAGCAATTTTTCCTTGGTGGTCTATTAAAAAAATCCAGTAAACACTGAAGATGGGACCAGAGTAATGTCTAGAGACCCAACCCAATCTCACGGCAATTCGTACATATTTTACTAGGTGACTAAATCGTACAACTTCACTCGTATGTATTTGTACGTTTTGTGAAAAATCATATGTATTTTACGAGGTGGCAAATTCGTAGGAATTTCTGCGAATGAACACCCCAAACCCGTCCCTAAACCTACCCCTCACAGAAATCGTACAAAATCGTAAAAGTGAGGTCGAACGAATTCGTACGAATTAGCCACCGAATTGTGCAAACGCACAACCATCCAGTACACCATTTCATGGCAGTGAGTTTGTATGGAGAGTAATATGTGCAATAATAATTGTATATAGTTGTATAATTTATGTATTTATAAAATTATAATATAATCACTCTTGGATATACATTTTGAGTTGTTAGTGCTTATCTCTTTTTTCTGTGGAGTTTATATACCAAAGTTGGGGCATTTTTAGCCAATCCAGCTACCCAACTACCTTCCAGATCTAAGTGTCTCCCTTCAAATATTCTGTAATGTAATTTTGCACCAGTTACACAGCCTAGCAATAGTAAATTGACCATTTTAATGCTATTTAGAGGATTATGGGAGTTTCAGTACCCTGCTTCTTATTGGAATATAACAACAGGAGCATTAAATGTGTAAGAAATGTTCTGTCACTATCCAATCCAGTGTGAGTCAGGGACAGATCACTCTCTCAGTCAGGATGTGCAGATCCCCAGATGACCAGACCATGTGCTCTATGACTGTTCTTTGCTCAGTATGATCTTGGCAGGGTTATCTGATGTTGTCACTCATGCACATGGTCCTTTTTGTTGTGTTTAGGTGACTGTTAAGGCGGTGGATCCTCATTGTGATAATCTAAGGGAAGGATATATGATTATTTGTGGTTTTTGATAAGCATGACTATTATATACCCTAAAAAATTGTTTTTATGTATGTTTAGATGACAACAATGCACTACAAAATGGATTTTTTTCTTTGTGTTTTTGAAAAGTCTCACATACAGACATATAGATTGAACACGTAATATGCACCATTTATACAAATTAGCGTTTTTATAGACCTTAAGAAGCCCCGCCCCTTTTCAGCACTGCACTCCTTGTGTTCTGTCTTCTGGTTTGTATTTCCACAGCATGAAGGTAAAATCTTATGAGTTTATGAATGAACTGCTCATTTTAAAATCTTCTCAGAAACTGACATTTGTTATGACATCTGCTTTAAACATTGCAATGCTCATGTGCGCTTATTTCTCTGAAACATAAGGGGTTGAAGTTTACACAGATGATAATGGTATTGTTTTCAAAAACTTGAACTTTAAAACCCATTTTCAAAAGTTTGCATTTTCAGGCCACCAAAATGTGATTGTTGTGTAGATGAATGGCCAAAACACAAAAAAGTTTTCCGTTTAAGTTGGAAACTAAACGGCCTCTTAGTTAAAAGTTTGCCTTAGCAATTTTCACCTGGTAGACTTAAAAAACAGTAAAAATTGAAGAAGGCTGTGTTTACACTGGAAGTCTTAAAGGGATAGTTCACCTAAAAATGAAAATTCTGTCATTAATTACTCACCTTCATGTCGTTCCAAAACCGTAAGATCTTCATTCATCTTCAGAACACAAATTAAGATATTTTTGATGAAATCCGAGAGCTTTCTGACCCTGCATAGACAGCAACGCAACTACCACGTTTAAGGCACAGAAGGGTATAGTAAGGATGCCGTTAAAATCATGCGTTGTGGTACTGTCATGAACGTGCATCGAATTCTGACACAGAAGAGAAGAAATTGTTGAATAGAGTTGTTATTTTTGTTTTCTTTGCACACAAAAGGTATTCTCATAGCTTCGTAAAATTACAGTTGAACCACTGATATCACATGGACTATTTTAACAATGTTCTTACTACCTTTCTGGGCCTTGAATGTGTCAGTTGCCTTGCTGTCTATGCAGGGTCAGAAATCTCTTAATTTGTGTTCCGAAGGGTGAGTAATTAATGACAGAATTTTCATTTTTAGGTGAACTATCCCTTTACAGATCTGATCTTTTGACCATACCCAATTTTGTGTCCTGCCTGTTTACATTCACTTTAGACTCGACTGGTATCTGATATGTGTTCACATTAACCCCCGCCAAAATTATTCTGTTGGTGATCGCTTTAATATCGACATGATTGACCCTGTTTCTTTGTGTGTGCAGTCTCTTACCAATATTTAAATTTCCAATTCAATAGTACGAGCGTATACAAGCGTGTCTGCTTCATAATACGACATTAAAAAGCTAACTTTGTAGGCAAACGTGTCACCTTTGCTTTGTGGTAGCTTGGAATTTAAATGGGAATCGGATATATGTGCTTAAACGCAGATCAGATATCTAGATATTGGATATGAATATGATTTAAACCACATTTGGAAGTGCCTTGGAGCGGATGTGAAAAAAATCGCCTCGTGTGGATTTTTGTGTTTACACATGTGCAACAAATTCCGATCTGCGTCAGAGTACCTGAGTCACGTGACTCACGTCTACAGACCAGAATATCAAAGAGTCTTGGGCCAATAAGCAACGACAACCAACAAAAACACGGTAATTAAAACAAAACACAAAATTAGCGAAACGGTTGATGGCAACTGGAACGGAACATCGTAATGCAACAAATATCACTGAAATATTCTTGACCTTTGAATCGCCCTTTAATTGAAAACATTCAGAATTCAAAGACTTTTGGTTACATTCATTACCTGCATTACTTCATATATGAAATGAGATGAACGACCCGATTGTTTTGACCTTATGTTGTCCTTGTGAAGCCAAGCCAAACCGTGCATATGAATTTCGCAGCGGTTCTCCTATGAAAAGCGTTTTGGGGTTTTTTTTGGCATTTGAATAATGTATCATTTTCAATGCTGAAATAGCTATGTTTGCGTTTTTTCCCCCTCCACTCCTCCATTCTCCTCCTTCCCTCAAAATAGAATGCAGAAGAGGGTTGTTGCTATGGTGATACATCCACTGGCTTTTGCAAGACATTTATAGCCACGCAATCCACGGGGGATTTAGCTCCCTGTAACTTTCTGTAATTTCCAATCTAATTATATCCCGCTGCTGTGGCTGGGCTGGAACAGTGCATGGGTGATCTGGGATTGAGCTTTTGGCTCGGTTCTCCCCATATGGTGACAGTGCAGTGTGCCGTTACCCATGAAAGCAAAGGCTTTAGCATGAAATATCATTTGTTCGCATGAATATACAGATGATATCACGTTAAAGGCCTCTTTGCGAATGCCTCGTTGAGGTGTGTAGGACTGGGGTTTGTGTTGGCATGCTGTGCTGATGGCAGATCATTCACGTAGTACAGAAAAGTCTTGAATGGTGTTCTGCTTTAACCCTTTCAGGCCCAGACACTGATTTTTTTTTGTTGTTTTTTTTTTGTTTAGACAGATTTCTTCTTTTTCATTAATAAACCATCAAACTAAAATCCATATTGGGACCAGTGTTGTTTAAGTTTTTTTTTTTTTTTTGATAATACTGTAGGCTTTATTAATATTTTTAATTATAATTATAATTATATTATAATTATAAATTATAATTTAATTTTTTATAATTTAATTTTTGTTTGTTTTAGTATTTTTTTGTGATTTTTTTTGTGATTTTTGTTTCCTTTTTAGTATTTCCATTTAGCTTTATTTTTATTTCAGTTTCAGTTTTAGCCATTTTAATAATTCAACATAAACTTGACTTGCCAAGAAAAAATGTATAGTTTTATAATTATAGTTTTCTTGTAACTTTTTACATTTTTCTGTGAATATTTAGATGTAACTTTTTAAGCAGTTTAAATTATTTTAAGCATTTCAATTATTTTTAACAGTTTTAGATTTAGCTAACAATAACGTCTCGGTTACGTATGTAACCCTCGTTCCCTGAAGGAGGGAACGGAGACGTCACGTCGGATGACCGACGAAATTGGGATCTCGCCAGAGAGACCAATCCACTTCGAGTGTAACTAAACGAGCCAATGGACATTGGCATGCGATTATTGCATCCAGCTGCCGCTGATCACAGCGTGAGCATAAGAGGCAGCTGATGCACCGCATCAATTATGTTTTCGCTGAGGAGCCGAGCCGGCGACCCGGCAGCTCAGCGGTGGTACAGCGACTGTGGCGACGGGACGTGACGTCTCCGTTCCCTCCTTCAGGGAACGAGGGTTACATACGTAACCGAGACGTTCCCCTTTCAGTCGGTCACTCCGAGTCACGTCGGATGACCGACGAAATTGGGATCCCTACCAAAGCGCCACAGGAGCTGCCCCTTCCAGTGCCCTGTGTAGGGCTCCTGACCCTTCCTATAAGGCAGACGATAGGACCGGGCTCTACACAGAGAAGGTCAACTACTGGTGTTCCTTGAGCAACCCAAACAGTAGGACTAGGATAACACTGGGAAGCGTGCCCTTCCACTTGGAAGAGGCACACTGCGGAGTCACCTCCTCCCAAAGGGGGTTTAAGTGACATTCAAACATGTGAAGTAACCCCGAAGGGCCCTAATGCACATGGAAGTCTCTGAGATGGCTCAGGCTGCATCTTTAGAGATGGCAGAACGTGGTCCGCCAGGGGAAACACGGCTCCAATAAGAATACCGTGGAATACACATATGGGATCCCGACAGGGTCTCTCATATGGGCACTAGCCTCGCACCAGATTTCAAGAATTCATTGGCTGAAGGCCTGGCGCCGGACGCTCCGCCGTGTCCGGACGCCGGAGTGCTGGAGGACTCAACAGGGTTTGCCTGGTTAAGGAACTCTCTGGAGAATTTAGGCGTAAGGACGCCGCAAGCCGACTCTGAGCCGGCCCTCTCAGTGCCACTACCCGTTTGAGGTGAGAACACAGGAGGAAACCGGTTCGACACGTAGGCTATAAAACCTAGCGAACGTGTTGGGAGTCGCCCAACCCGCAGCTCTACAGATGTCTGCTAGCGAGGCACCACGAGCCAGCGCCCAGGACGATGCGACACCCCTAGTGGAGTGAGCACGCAACCTGAGCGGGCAGGGCACACCTTGTGCTTCATAGGCCAAGGTGATGGCATCCACTATCCAGTGGGCCATCCTCTGCTTGGAGACAGCCTTCCCCTTCTGCTGTCCTCCGAAACAGACAAAGAGCTGTTCTGAGGTCCTGAAGCTCTGAGTTCTATCCACGTACTGACGCAGTGCGCGTACAGGACAGAGCAAAGCTAGGGCTGGGTCTGCCTCCTCCAAGGGCAGCGCTTGCAGGCTCACTACCTGGTCCCTGAAGGGCGTGGTAGGAACCTTGGGCACATAGCCGGGCCGGGGCCTCAGTGTTGCACTGGAGTCAGCCGGCCCAAACTCAAGGCACGACTCGTCGACCGAAAATGCCTGCAGGTCCCCCACCCTCTTGATTGAGGCCAATGCAGTCAGGAGTAGGGTTTTCATAGAAAGAAACTTCAACTCGACTGACTGCAATGGCTCAAAGGGGGCAGTTTGTAGGGCTCTTAGCACCAAAGCCAAATCCCAAGAGGGAAGGGAGGGAGGCCTCGGAGGATTTAACCTCCTGGCCCCCCTAAGAAACCTGACGACCAGATCGTGCTTCCCCACCGACCTCCCCTCTATGGGGTCGTGGTGGGCAGAAATAGCAGCAACATATACCTTAAGGGTGGAGGGGGACAGCCTACGCTCCAACCCTTGTTGCAAAAAGGAAAGCACGGCTCTGATCGAACATCTCCGGGGGTCCTCCTGGTAAGAGGAACACCATTCGACGAACAGGTTCCACTTCAGCGCATAGGCCCGTCTTGTGGACGGTGCTCGTGCTGAAGCGATAGTGAGCGCTACCTCCTGGGGCAGGTCACCTAGAACCTCCGCGTCCCGTCCAGGGACCACACATGAAGTTTCCACAAGTCTGGACGCGGGTGCCAGAGGGTGCCCCGTCTCTGAGAAAGCAGATCCTTCCTCAGAGGAATCGGCCAGGGAGGGGCTGTCGCGAGGAGCATGAGTTCCGGGAACCAGGTCCTGTTGGGCCAATATGGAGCCACTAACAGGACCTGCTCCTCGTCCTCCCTGATCTTGCACAATGTCTGTGCTAGCAGGCTCACTGGGGGAAACGCATACTTGCGCAAGCCCTGGGGCCAGCTGTGTGCCAGTGCATCCGTGCCGAGCGTTGCCTCGGACAGGGAGTAGAACCACTGGCAGTGGGTGGTTTCTGGAGATGCAAACAGGTCTACCTGAGCAACTCCGAACCGACTCCAAATCAGCTGGACCGCCTGGGGATGGAGTCTCCACTCCCCAGGAAGTGCCGCTCGAGACAGCTCGTCGGCCACCTGATTGAACACTCCTGGGATGTGGATGGCACGAAGGGACCTCAGATGCTTCTGACTCCAGAGGAGGAGGTGGCGGGCGAGTTGCGACATGCGACGGGAGCGCAAACCGCCTTGCCGGTTGATATAGGCAACGGTCGCAGTGTTGTCCGTACGGACCAGAACGTCCCTGCCCCGAAGGCGCCCTCTGAGGCGGCACAGGGCAAGGCGTACTGCCAGCAACTCGAGGCAATTGATATGCCAACGCAGAAGGGGGCCCGTCCAAACCCCTGATACTGCGTGCCCGTTGTACGTGGCACCCCAGCCGGTGGCCGAGGCATCCGTGAATACCACAGCATGCCTGGATACCTGCTCCAGGGGCACTCCTGCCCGAAGGAACGAAGGATCTGACCACGGGCTGAAGGTCTTGCGGCAGGCCGGTGTAATCTGAACCCGGTGAGTACCGCGTTTCCACGCCCACCTCGGGATTCGGCCATGGAGCCAGTGCTGAAGCGGTCTCATATGGAGCAGACTGAGCGGAACTATGGCCGCAGCTGCAGCCATATGCCCCAGGAGCCTCTGAAAGAGTTTCAGTGGGACCGCTGTCCTGCCTGATAAAGTCTTGAGGCAGTTCAGCACCGACTGAGCACGTTCCTGGGTGAGGCGTGCTGTCTGGTTGACCGAATCCAACTCCATGCCGAGAAAAGAGATCCTCTGCACTGGCACGAGTTGCTCTTTTCCCAATTGACCCGAAGGCCCAACTGGCTGAGGTGCCTGAGCACCAGGTCCCTGTGTGCGCACAACAGCTCTCGAGACTGTGCAAGTATGAGCCAGTCGTAGAGGTAGTTGAGAATGCGCACACCCCGTTCTCTCAGGGGAACAAGGGGCCGCCTCTGCGACTTTGGTGAAGACACGAGGCGAAAAGGGACAGCCGGAAGGGCAGGACCTTGTACTGATATGCCCGACCGTCGAACGCGAATCGCAGGAATGGCCTGTGTCGCGGGAGAATCGAAACATGAAAGTACGCGTCCTTCAGGTCGATTGCTGCAAACCAATCTAGGGGACGGACGCATCCAAAAATGCGTTTCTGCGTCAACATCTTGAACGGCATCTTGTGAAGTGCACGGTTCAAAACTCGCAGATCCAAGATCGGTCGTAACCCACCGCTTTTCTTGGGCACAATGAAGTAAGGGCTGTAAAACCCCGACCTCATATCGGCTGGAGGGACCGGCTCTATTGCATCCTTCGCCAGTAGGACTGCAATCTCCGCGAGCAAGACAGGGGCATCGACGGCTTTGACTGAAGTGAACCGGATGCCCCTGAACTTGGGGGGGACGCCGGGCGAACTGAATCGCATAGCCGAGTCTGATGGTCCGCAGGAGCCACCGGGACGGGCTGGGGAGCGCTAACCAGGCTCCGAGAGACCGCACCAGCGGGGCCAACGGGCCCACCGACATGCCCGCGGTGGGGCAGCGAGGTGGAACACAGGGACCGGCCCCAGGGCCTGTGACGGCCTGGCCTGTGACGGCAGGGGGCGGGGTCTGGGTGTGTAGTGTAGCACTCACCTGATTTCTCCTCGCGTGGGAGGAGACACAGGAACCCGGCTTGAGGCTTGTGACAGCCCGGCGTTTGACGACTTGAAGCGGGGACTGGAGTGCTACTGCCCTTACCTGGTTCCACGAATGGGCAGGAGGGGTACTCTTGGGCAACCACCCGCTGCCTGCTGGCGAGAGAGGAGGAGGGAAGTGATCCTGTGATGCACGGATCACCACTCTCCTCCTCTTGAGACCCGGAGATTGAGGAGACCGCTCTTTACTGATGTTTTGGGTACCGCTGGCTGCTGGGCCAGCGGCGGAACAAAATGAACAAAAGATACTCCACCCGGCCCTCCTCCGGGGGAGGGAGTGGTGCAGTCACCATCTCCCGATGAGCAGTCTCCTCCATCTCTGGGTCGACCGTCCCAGGGCCTCTTGCACTTGCGCTTGCCGCCAGGTTTGGCGGGGGCCTGGACGGGCTGGGCGTCCTGCCTGCGACCAGCTCCACGACGCTGCCTGGTGAAGGCTGCTGCGGCTGCGCGGGAGCGGGGGCGGCCGCAGGGGGGCGCCCACGGCGACGAGCAGGCTGAGTGGCTGCAGCCGGAGTGGAAGCAGCAGGTTTCCTCCGGCGCATGATGTGTTTGCCTCAGTCTGCTTCTGGGCTGCCGAGAACTGCTGGGCAAAGCTCTCGACAGCGTCGCCGAAAGGGCCGGTCTGTGACACGGGAGCATTCAGGAACTGTACCTTCTCCTGCTCCTTCATGTCAGCGAGACACAGCCAGAGATGGCGCTCCTGGACATCGCACAACCCAGAGACTGTGCGGTCACCTTCGTCACTCGTAGCGCGAGGTCCGTCGCAGCACGCAGCTCATGTAGAACCGCCAGGTCGTGACCACCCTCGTGCAGGTCTTTCAGTGCTTTGGCCTGGTGGACCTGCAGCAACGCCATAGCGTGGAGGGCGGAAGCCGCCTCCCCACAGGCTCTATAAGCACTGCCAGTTAGACCTGACGAATACTTAGAGGCCCGTGAGGGGAGACACGGATCACCCCGCAGGGTGGAAGCGGCTGTTGGACACAGTTGCATGGCCACAGACCGTTCCACCGAGGGGATGCCCGCATACCCCAAAGCGGCTCCACCATCGAGGGTGGTGAGAGCGGAAGAACTACAAGATGTGTTTCGGGCAGTGAAAGGTGCCCTCCACAATCTTGTCAGCTCCTCATGCACTTCCGGAAAGAATGGCACCGGAGGGGGGCGCTGAGAACCAGCGCCACCCCCACCGAGGAACCACTCGCCCAGCCTCGAAGGATCGGGACACGGTGGCTTTTTAGGATTCCACACGAGCCCGACATTCTCGGCGGCCCGGGAAAGCATAGCCGTCATCTCTGGGTCTGGCACGGACAACGCTACCACACCCGAAGGGGGCAACGCAGCCGGGTCGTCATCCCCGGAGAGAGAGGGCCCGCCCTCCGATGCGGTGATCGACATCTGGTCGTCAGAGGGGGCACCGAAGGAAACGCGTGGCCAGCGCGCTCCTTCGGCAGCTCCACCGGCTGCGGAGTGCTTGAGGGGTGAGGAGCTCCACTTGGGGAAGCCCTCACCGTAATCCTCAAATCACCTCTAACTCCACCGGATCCAGTGTGCACGCCGGATCACGGCAGGCAGAGGGACTCTGCCATGTTTGACATAGCAGAGTCGCACTCCGAGATGGTCATGTCCCCGCAAGAAGAACATGAACCATCCACGAAAGCCACCTCAGCGTGCTGAATGCCCAGACACGTGAGGAAGCTATCGTGACCGTCCTGAGGCGCCAGGAAACGACCACACCCAGAAACGCACGGGTGAAAAGACATCTTTAAAAAGACGCGATCACCCGTGTTGCTCTTTTAGAGAAATTGCTCTTTCAGAGAAATGCTCTTTTAGTGCTGAAGCACGCAGGGGAGCTGGCCACCGCACACTCCTAGTGTGGCTGTCAGCAGAAAGACGATCTTTCTCTCCCGGACACCGTGACCACCGCT